>VWZP01004824.1:0-43676 GCA_013396995.1 Dicaeum eximium | reverse complement strand
CCCCTCACGATGGCCCCACCTCACCCGTTCACGGCAGCTCCTCCCCATCGCCTCATGGCGGCTCCTCCTCATCCGTCACGGCGGTTCCGCCTTACTCGTCATGGCAGCTCCTCCTCCCCTCACGACGGCCACCGCGATGCACTGTGGGAGCCGCTGTTCCCGCCCACGCCTCCCGTGCCGGGACTACATCTCCCAGCAGTCGCTGACGCGACCGCCGCTGGCGAGGCATGCCGGGAACCGTAGTCCCGGTGCGCCGCACGCTCCCTTTGCGGCGCGCACGGAAACCCCGTGCGTGCGGGCGCGGCGCTCTCTTGGGCTGCCGCCGCCATTGCGCGAGCAGCGCGGGTAGCCCGCGCTCCGGCCCCGCCGCCCCGTGCCGCTCCGCGCCGCTCCTGCCCGCCTCGCCATGCAGATCTTCGTGAAGACTCTCACGGGGAAAACCATCACCCTCGAGGTGAGCCGTCGCCGCCGGGCCGCGCCTCCCGTGCCTGCCGTTGCTTCGAAAGGCGGGGATGTTGTCGGCAGGCAGCGGGATAAGCCGGGAGAGCCCGGGATGTGTGGGGAAACGCGGCCCTGCGCCGCCTGGGGTGGTTCCGACTACGCGGTGGGGGCCGGAATGGCTGTGGCAGCACTGGCGTGTGCCGGGAACACCTCGTGGTTTTTCGGCCTTTCTAGGCTAATTAAAATGTGTAGAGCGTTTTGATTCTGTTGTTCTGTTTCATAATAGGTTGAACCTTCTGATACTATAGAAAATGTAAAAGCGAAGATCCAGGATAAGGAAGGTAAGCTATAAAAGCACCTACTGACTATTGTATGTTGATATCAATCAGTGGATGTTATATATATTAGTCTGTCCTCCACTCTTGTGGGTTGATGTGTGTCTTACAAAGATGTAATTCCCTGCTGCAATCTTGATTTTATTACAGCATGCCGTAGCTTACGTCGCTAATTTCTTCCTGATTTCTGTCATCATTAGGCATCCCTCCGGATCAGCAGCGGCTGATCTTTGCTGGAAAGCAGCTGGAGGATGGACGCACACTGTCAGACTACAATATTCAAAAAGTGAGTAGGGAAGGCAGGACACAGCAGTGCAGTACCCAGGAAGTGGTATGGCAGAACTGACTGACCTTTGCTGCTGAGACTGAAAAATTTTTCTAATAAATCCAACCAAACCAAGGGATTGGAGTAGTGTTGATGGTGGGAGCTTGGGATGCCACTTAACAGCAAATAATCCTTTTAGAGCTTTCCTAAGTGCCTGGCACTTAAGATGTACTTTCTCTAGGCAGAAGGAAGAGACCTGTTAAAATGCTGCAGTTGCCTTGAGAAAGCATTTTGAGTCCATTTCATGTGCTTTACAAACAGGAATCAACTCTTCACCTGGTGCTGAGACTTCGTGGTGGTGCTAAAAAAAGGAAGAAGAAGTCTTACACAACTCCCAAGAAGAACAAGCATAAGAGAAAGAAGGTTAAGCTTGCAGTGCTCAAGTACTACAAGGTAGGTAGAACTAACTCAGGGAGAAACTTGATGGAAACTCAGCTCTCACCAGGGAAGGTGTGGAGCCTGTAACTGGTCTGCACAGATTCTGGTGTATTTAATATTTCAACTCCTTCTATTTGCAAATATCCCATGTGATAAATAAAAGACACGCAATCTGTTGCAATTGGGCACTTCTGACACGTACCTCAAGAAGTTTGATGTAGTTATTGTTACAAAAATTATTATGCCAATGTAAAATACTCAAAATTATTATTGCTAAAAGGTGGAGAGTGTATGTGAGCCATTGCCTGTTTGTCCTTCCCAGGTGGATGAGAACGGCAAGATCAGCCGCCTGCGCCGTGAGTGTCCCTCAGAGGAGTGTGGGGCTGGAGTTTTCATGGCCAGTCACTTCGACAGACACTACTGTGGCAAGTGCTGTCTGACATACTGCTTCAATAAGCCAGAAGACAAGTAAATGTATCAGACAATAAAAATCTGAGCTTCTGTACGGTTGAAGGATTTATTTCTGTGGCACTGTGCTTGGTCTCTGCTGATCAGTGAGAAAAATCTCTGGACCTTTTGAATGCCACCTGCCAGCAAGGCAGTATAAAATTGAAGGAGCAATTGGATTTAAAGAATACTGGGTACCTGTTGTAAAAGGAGGAAAACCAACACCCAAGCTAACTTCAGAAGTGGTCTCTTTAACATGAGACAGTTCTGATGTGGAAAAATAGCAAATTCAGAGGTCCAGAGTAGGTCAGTACTAGAGAGTGAGGGGGTGACTATGAGTCCTGGTGACAGAACGCAGCCAAAATGTGAAATACTGCACAGCAGCACTGGGAGGGGAGGGAGGAGACTGTTCAGCTATTTTGGAATAAAGAGATAGTAATCAGAAATATTTTACCATGTTGGTTTTACACACTTGGAGTAAGTGCTTGGAGTTATTCAGGTGGCTTATCCCACGTTCCACTGAGGGCAGCTGGTTGCTTGACATGATAAAAACTTAGAACATTTCAGATATAAAACGTATCTGAAGTGTTCTGATGTAAAGAACAGTTCCTGTGCATCTCTGAAAGTTAATTTAATGTTAGAGTTAAAGGCCAGCCAGGATCACAATATATGGTCTTTAGTGTTCACATGCTAAAATGTCTTTAAAATCCCGGGTCCCAGGACGTTGTCTGTTGAACTTCCTTTTCTTCGTAACAGATAATTTCATCTCCAATACTGAACTCCAGATTTTTGTCCAAACTCAATCCACAATCCATTCCCATTTTTATTACCTGGACATCATCTTTATGGTGCTTCAGTGATGATAAACATCCTACAACAAGAAAATGCATGAAAGAGAGGCCACCAGCAGCAGAGCAAAGCAGTGGTTTGGTGTGCCCTTCCTGCAAGATTAATGTTTCATTTTGTGGCTCTACAAGAAAAGCAGGAAAATGTAGAGATTGGGGGTGCTTGTGGTTAATGGAAGTGAGACACCAGGTAGATCCAGTGATGCTCCTGCTTACCTACCAGAGTGGGTGGTTGGAAAAAGGTCTGGGAACAATACACTCATGGCTTTCCTCTCCATCCTGGACAGAATTCATGATTTCTCTAGGATCCATTGCACTGACTTCCCAAGGAACTAGGAATATCTAAAAACACTAAACACAAATCCACGTTTTGTGGCAATTCCACTCACCTTTCCAAATAACATCCCTGTTGCGGATTAGCTTAAACTTCATTTTTCTGTCCAGCAGCCCCTTGTGCACTCTGCATCCAGCCACTGGAATTTTGTTTTTTCCTACTGTGACAGAGAAGGTGTCAATAACAGAAGCTTCCCCTAAAAATAAAAAGTAAAGTTGAAGTCCATAGGAATAATAAACTGGCACAAGGTAGAAGCAGGCTGTATTTTTCTACTTGCCGTACTTTTAGATAAAAAAGCAGTTACAGAACAGCAGACGATTTGCCACATTTTGAGGTAAAAATGTATCAATGAAAACTCACCTATTGTAGTCTCCACCAAAGCTGGGGGCAGTCTGCAGTTCAGCTCATCCTTCAAGTCTTCTATAAGTTTGTAGATAATGTTATGAAGTTTAATTTTTATTCCCTTTTTATCAGCCAGCTTTTTGATACTTTCATTGGCTTTCACACTGAATCCAAATATTACACCTGACAAATGAAACAACTGTTAAGTGATGACTAGAAGGGATAAGTCTTTGAACAATTAAAGTGAAATTCTGCAGCACAGGGTACATTTTATTCCTGCTTCTCTTTTAAGGGGGGGGCATTTGCCTCTCCCACTACGGCACATGGACTGCTACAAACCTATCAAAATAAATGGCCCAAAAAAGCCCACAGAAGGTCCCTGATGATAGAGCTGGAGGTATCAAAGCAGAAAATAACACACAGAGCTCATGTAAAAGTCACAGATCTCTCTTTTTGGGCTGGCAAACCAACCCAGTTGTCCAAATAAAGCTGGAAGTGAATTCTGAATTATTCTTGCCCACCTGTGGGTGATGGCAGGTGCAGTGACCTCACTTTCTGCAGCAGGTAAGAATTACGGGGTATGAACAGCAACAACTGACTCAGTCCTAGATCCAGTTGCCTCCCTGATCAAAAGGAAATTATTTTCTAACCTGATTTTCTAGCTTTGCCCTGTGCAAGCATCATAAACCAGCCCAAGTGAAGAGCCGGAGTTTAACCATAGCAACTGAATTTCTGGCAAGAGCTTTTCTAGAGTCCTTCCATTTCTGTGAGACTTTCAGCCTCCCCTCCTGCACTGGCCTGATGTTAAAGGAAACATTTTCAAGATTCACAAAAATTTGCCTTATTGATGATGCTAATTACTACTGAGAAAACAAAACTGGACTGAGGCCTACCCATTTCAGTAACTCAGTAATTTCAAAACTGTAAAATTATTTTGAAACACACACCATTAAACGCTTCAGCAAGACTGATATCATTTTCACTGAT
Organism: Dicaeum eximium; assembly: GCA_013396995.1. NCBI lineage: Eukaryota > Metazoa > Chordata > Aves > Passeriformes > Dicaeidae > Dicaeum > Dicaeum eximium. The sequence continues at coordinate 39,242 of VWZP01004824.1, read as the reverse complement.
ATCTCCCATTCCAAAGTAGACAATATCCAGTTTGCATTCATCCTCACAATCGTAGCTGTCCAGAATGTTCAGAATAGCTTCAACAGATCCATCCACATCACCTGCATAGATAAATGGAAGTACTGCTGGCTTTGTGTAAGTCAAAGACACAGAAATACAACTAATGTTAACTCCACGCTGTGCAACAGAAAGTCTTCTGACATCTGTCACTCTTACTATATTTTTGAGTAATATGTTAAAATCCATCCAAAAAGTCTGTCAATTCCAAAAATAAACTGGACAAATACAGAAGGGTCAGAGGCTCTACATCTGCTGTTACTGTCAGGTCAAGTTTGCAGGTTTTCAACTACAATCACTGCTTGAGTATCACTAAATGAGGTTAAACCAAGTTCCTCCTATCCCATTTTAATACATAATTGTTATTCTCCTCTATTTTGCTGATGCAAAATGCTTAGAGCTTGTGGGGTTTTTTTTTTACATATATAGGGTTTTAAATCTGTGTATATATATATTTATATAGAGGTTTATATCTATGGGTTTTACTCAGGAGCTCCTGGATAAGTGTGTTGGGCATGTTAAGTTTTCCCGTTGCTCTGGCCCTCCTGGCAGCGCATCCTCCTGACCACTGGATGTTTTCTGATGCCCCTGCTCTTATGAGAGAAGTTCAATAACCAGTTTTAAACTGATCAATCTTTTGGTAACAGAAACTGTTTAGTTTAGAGCTCTGTTTTAAACTGAGCATTTGAGAAGCACAGAACCAAAGGAGCAGCACACAGACAGGGACAGTACCTTTAACTATCAATGAGAGCGTGTTTTCATCCATCTCTGTTCTCTCCTTAGGCCTTGAGAACATCAGATGCTTATTGGCCTTGTACAGCACTGCCTTCCTCTGTCTCCAGGTCAGGTGGGCCAGCTTCTGCTGCTTCTTCTTGTATTCCAACCTGTTTTCCTTTTGCTTTGCTTCAATAACTTCCAGATCCTTCTTCATCTTCTCCTGTTGTTCAACATAGGTCCTCCAAGCCACAACTTCCTGTGCCCTTTGCTGGGTAGGAAGACAGAAACATTACATTTAAAGCACTGCATCAGAACACTCTGCAATTTCACCCTTTTCCATCTTCTCTACAGGCTCACTCATTTTCCTTCACTTTTAACTATAGGTTTTGCTGCACAGATGGCAGAGAATGAGACAAGAGCTTTTCCTCCCTGAGCTAACACATGACTCAAGGCCTATTTTTATAGTATCTCTGCATTGCAGAAGAGAATTGTTGTTCATTCTTTCATGTGGTGTTTTTCCAGCTCTCACAACACCTATTTCGAGCTGTATTTTATGCATTTTCTTTTTGTCAGACAAGAGTTATGTCTTCCTCAAATTAAAACACCAATCTCCTCGAGTACTGGATTGTTCCAGTGGAGATGAGAACAGCAGGGGAAAGGTGGAAAAGAAAGAGGAAAAATACAAACCCTCATTCCTCTTCCAGAGCACTGAGCTCAGGTCCCTTAATCCCCACACTTGACCTTTCATGGGATTATCCAGATGATTAAACGCTCTCACTTATTTTGTTACTCAGCTCCTTCCCATCCTTGCAGCAGTGAGCAGTGAGCTTTTCACTGTAGAGTTCTTTCTGTACCTCAGACTCTACTTCAAGGATTTCATCTCCTGCTGAAGGGCATTCCTTCCAGCCCATGATTTCCACGGGAATGCCTGGTGAGGCTGCATCCACAGCTTTGCCATTCTCATCAAACAGGAAACGCACTTTTGCCCACGTCTTCCCTGCAACCAGAACACAGCCTTTCCTCAGAGTTCCTCTCTGGATGATGGCTGTGGTGAGTGAACTAGTGAAGAGCAGAGGAGAAAAAAATAAGACGAAATTCAAGTGATGTTTCTCCCTGTCTTCATGGCCCGTGTAGGCACAACACAACCAGAATGGATTTTTGATCCATCACAGGCAGAATATTCCTGTGATGATTTACTAGAGCACTCACCAAATGTTTCAGTGAGTTAAAAAGCCCCAAAATCTGTACTGTACTCTACATTTCTGCAGATCAATCCAAAATATGACATGTGTGAACCCAGCAACAGGATGATTTTACACATTAAGTGAACTCCCACCAAAAATCCCCTACCCCAAACAACAAATCCCAACCACTTTGTAGAATTCAGTTCATTTTTAAAGAGGGCAGAACACACCTTGTTCATAGAACTTGCAAATGGACTAAGATACTTAAGGGTAGAATGTCATGTTACACAAAACTTGTCAAGAATTCTGTATGTATTGACTGTTAACTTCATCATTACTACATTTTAAACTACATTTAAAAAAACCCCCACATCAGTTCTACCATTTTAAACTATTTCCTGTTACAGGATTTTCATTTCAGGGATATGGTGAATTTTGCCCCATCAGTTTATAACCTTTTGTGTTGCAGAGTAGTACTTCAAGGCTTTGACTAGGAACACTGCAAAGGAAGTGTTACGGCTTTATTTACTGAGGCACAAGTACCCTGCCCGGTGTGTCTGTGTTGTTACAAAGCGTTTCACTTAAGCTGCAGAGGTGGCACTTGACTCACCCTTTCCCTTTGTCTTTTCGAGACTCAATGATCATCCCCTCCACCAGCCCGGTAGCATCTGCCTTCAGTTCCAACATCTCTGCTAGGGCAACAGTTGCCTCTGCTAAAACCATCAGGTTTTCCCCCTGCATAAAACCACACAGAATAAAGGAAGTGCCCAAGCAAAATGAGATCAGAAGTTCAACCCTTAGTGCCAAATTCCCGCATTGAAATGTGATGATATTTAACACCCAGACAAGACTTCCAGACATCAGACATAAAACTGTTGGACTGAATTACCAGTAGAAAAATGAGATTATATTGCTTGCTGGAAGTCTAAGCCTCAAAATACATTTCAGTGTGTTTCAAATAATTCTGGCAAGAGCCAGTAGCATTGAGCTCATGGCAAGATATCAAATACTAGGAAGACAAATCTTTTATTTTTCAGCTGCCAAATAAAAATGCATTTCTCTGAGCATATCAGACACCCATGAACACCATCATTTTTTCTACCACAATCTTACCTTGAGTGCAGAAATATTTACAGCCTGAACATCACCTCCAAACTCTTCACAGACCACATTGTGAGCCAGCAATTCCTTCTTTACTCTTTCAGGATCGGCTTCAGGTTTGTCACATTTATTAATGGCCACGATAAGAGGAACTGAAAACAGAACACACAAACTCAGCATCAACCTAACCAAAATTTGCTGCTACTACCACAGCTGCTAGAAAAAGTTGGAGCAAGTTATGGCCACTTAGAACAGATCATCTCACTTGGTGCTTCTTCCCTGAGCAGCCATCAAGATCTGAGCTACCAGGAAGAAGCTAGAGGAGTTATCCATGTAGAGAAGGTAAAAAAATCCCAAACAATGAACCTGTCTTGGTAAATATTCACATTTTAGGATTCTTCTGTATTACTGCAACATTCGGTACATTTTCAAACATTGCAGGGGATGATGAACGGGACTAGGACATTTACTCCCCAAGTTCTGTAGATTCCAGTCCAAGGAGACTTTTTTCAGAGGTAAAAGCAAGGTTCCCAAACCACCCCCACTCTGCACCTCCTGCATTTTTGGCGTGCTGGATGGACTCTATGGTTTGCTGCATCACTCCATCCTCTGCTGCCACCACCAGAATGACGATGTCGGTGACGTTGGTGCCTCTCGCCCGCATGGCTGAAAAGGCTGCATGGCCAGGAGTGTCAAGAAAGGTTATCTTTTCCCCAGAAGGCATGTGCACTGTGAACAAATGGTACAGCTTAACATCAGCATTTCACCCAGCTTTATTTGATGTGTTGTAGATCAAGCATCACTCCTTTGAGACCATTTTAATAATAAAGACAGGTTTTAGACAGTCAGGTAATTGTTGGCATGAAGGTCAAAGGTGATGTTAAATCCTCAGGAACAAGAAAGTGTCCTGGGATCTTCCATAACCCTAAACAGTCTAATATCAACTTGTGCAGACAATTCATTTCAAAGTGCTATGTACATAGTTATGACAGGTATCAGCAGCAGACATTTTATGTTATGGTTTCCTTTCTCACAGTTTATGTGGCAATTTTTTTCCCCCAGTGAACTGGCAGCAAGTCAGCCTGCTGTGTGAGATGGAGAGGAAATTGTGTTACACCTGAGTACACGGACTTGGATCATACCAATAAAAGCTCCAATGTGTTGTGTGATGCCTCCTGCTTCCATTGACGCCACTTGGGTTTTCCGCAGGCTGTCCAGTAATGTTGTTTTCCCATGATCCACATGTCCCAGGATGGTGACAACTGGGGGCCGTGGGGCCAGTACTGCTGGGTCTGCAGGAGGTCTGTAATTGCAGCAAAAATAGGAGTTGTATGTGCCAAAAAAAAAATCACTGGGCCATACCCACCACAGCACTCAATGCCACACAGTCAAGGCTGCCTTCTCCCCAAACACCTCCAGAAAGAAATAGAATAGAAAGAGCCAAAAAGAACATTTCACAACTTGCCTCTTCACAGCATCTGTGTTTTTTCTTTCCTTTTCCTCTTTCAGTTTTGCTGATTTATACTTCATTCCTGATTTTTGAACAATCATCTTGATATGGTCTTCAAGTAAGATGGAATCTGGTTCTACTGAATTGAGGTTAATGTCTGTGTAAAGCAGCGCTTCATAAATATGATCTGTAGCAAACATAAACACATTTAACAATTCCGTGCACAAGGATATGTGGGACAAAAAACCCCAACCCACTTCAGACTTTTTCATTATTTTCTTTGTGCTAATAAGTATTATCCACCAAGCAGTTTTCCTTTAGTTAGATTTATCTAGAAGTTGCCATTAATTTTCGTACTTGCAGAGAAGAACTTTTAGCACATGTATTGAAAATTACTACTCTGTTAGCTGCTAGAATCTCATTTTCCACTCAGATATTCATAGCTTACTTTTCAACTCCAAAAGAAAAAACAGCTGAAACTCATATAAAGCAAACAGCAAAGGAGTGATTCAAGGAGGAAGGAAATTTAATAAATTGGATCCTGTGCTGCTTTCTTTGGTTGTAGTAACACAGAACATATTACAGTAGTCAAAAATTGTTACAGGGAGCAATTCCAGACAAGTCTTGCCACTCCCAGTTAATCAAATGACTGTTCTAATGAAACACAAATTGCTCTTGAACCCGAGATTCCTGCTCCTACCCTGGATTTTGGGCTGAAGCTCTTTAGCCATGAGTTCTTAACTCACAGGGGTCCAGCTCTGACAAACCAGGGTGCAGTGTTTCCTTCAGGAATAACTTAGCCCCTGGGAACCACGGCCACAAGGAGCAACCTGCATGGCTTTTCTGCTGAAGAGGGCAGACAGATATGGCTTCTTCACATTTAAATGTCTGGCCTGGTAATTTGGATGGCCCAACTTATTTTCTCTTTAGTCTGCACCGTGTCTCCCAAATTTGGGATGGTTACAACTTCCCTTCCACAACCACTAATTAAGGCCACTGAAGACATCTTTGTCTTTCCCACTTGTGGAAGGGGTGTGACAAATGTTGCTGTTTCAGACCCCAAAGCAGGCTCTCACCTATGTCTCTGCCCATAGCTTGTGCCAGTTCCTCCACAGTCATCTTCTGCCTTATTTCCACTTCACCTCTCATCAGGGGAATCTTCTTTTTCCTCTTTTTTGTCTCCTACATGGAATTAGACATGTACACAGGAATATAAACTAAGAAATAACAAAAACAATATTAAAAAGACAATGGTCTAAAGCTATATGAGGTAAACACATCTTCTTTACTATAATACAAATTCATTACAATTAATGAATGAGTTAATACATCATAATGAACATCTCAAATGTATAGCACACTACCTTTAATCTTTTTGCATTATTAATTTTTCGGAACAAGGACAAAAACCAATAAAACCATTTCCATTTTTGTTTGTAATAATTTCCTCCAGTGTCACCAAAAGTTCATTATGCTACTGGTCTAAGTCAGTATTTGAGAGGGAATGGCAGAAAAATCATACATTTAGTACATTTTGTCATATAGATTTATAACACCTTCTCTATACTCCTGAATAGAGTGCTTTTTTTCTTTTTTAATTAAAATGTTCAAACTGTGCTCTTGTACTTTCCACACAAACCCAGGGATTACTGGATGTCCTTAATTACCTCCTTTGTGGCTAGATGTCTGCACTGTGATAAGGCAGCACTTATTAATCTGTGTTTTGGCCAGAGCTGTGGATGCAGAAGCAGGGACCCCACAGGATGTGCCGACAACTCCACAGGCTTCCATTGTGCTCCACAAACTTTCCTAGAGGACAGGGCACGCAGCTGCTGGCAGGCACCATGGAGCTGCACCAGATTTTCAAATCTCAGCAGCAATCCCCGGTTCATTTCCCCACTGAAAACACAAAGCACACACTGAGATCAGCCTTGAAGCTCAAAGATCCTCCTTCTCAGGACAAAATGTACAGGAATGCCAAGGCACAAATGTCATGTTTCCAAACAGGCTTTTTACTGCTGACAAAATTAAACTATTTAGGAACTGTTTCAGTTTTTCCATTTCCTTCTGTGCTTCACCTTTCCCCACTACTCCACTGCAGACACATCGATCTACTAACAGCTTACAGATCTTTCATCTTTCTCCACTGATCTCTGATATAAATTATTAATTCCCCCATTGCAGGGGAATGACATCTTCTACAAAAACTTGGCATTTGCACTCCTTATGCTATACTGACAGAGTTACCCAAGTGTCAATCACCTCTCTAAGCCGGCAAATCATACCTGCAAAATGCCCTTTACCTGAGCATTTCAAGACAAAAGCACCACCAAAAGACCACAGCATGGCAGTGACACCAGTACTGACGTGTGGTCAGAGACTTCCTGTGAGGTTAAGCCTGGCTCAGCAATTAAGCTTCTGTCCGATCATCCCACATCTTGTTTTAAGCATCTTAACTCTGGTTTGAGTAATTTTGCCAATTATCCTGTACAACAGTCTTCTCCCTGAGCTTCTCCTTTTGCTCAGAGCTGCCTATTCCCCACTGGTACAGGTTCTCCAGAAAAGCTGTGGCTGCCCCAACCCTGGAAGTGTCTAAAGCCAGGTCGGACTCCCTGGGATAGTGGAAGGTGCCCTGCCCGCGGCAGGGTCTCGAGCAGGATGGCCTTTAAGGTCTCTTCCAACCCAAATAATTCTGTAATTCTGTCCTGCTCAGGGATGGACTCTCTGCTTCTTCCATGTCCCCCCTCACAGGTGTCCTTGTGTCACCCTCCCTGCAGCTCCAAAGGCACGGAATGCCCTGGGTTCCTCCCAGAATGGCTGCGGGCCCTTTAAAACCTCCCTTGCAGCCGGATACCTGCAGGAAGTGAGTACATGAAAAACTAACCAACCAAACCCAGCTATTTTGGTGGGGTTTTTAACCCTAAAGAGAACCTTAAAGGGGCTGAATCGATAAAACCGAGGGAGCCGCGGAGCTGCCACAAGACTCAGCACACACATAAACAAGAAAAGGTCAAGGCGACACTGGCCCAGCTTGCAGCAGTGAAACCCACGCCAGGCTCTGACTGTGGAAAACCCTTCCCGGCTCCCAGAAAGGAGGAGCAACACTCCCGCTCCTGCCGCTCTCCTGCCTATCGTTCTGGCGGACTAATACCTGTCAGGTGCAGCCCGCCCTCCCCGCGGGGGCAGCGCCTTTCTCCGAGTCCCCGGGTGCCGGCCTTGACAGCCCGAGGAATGAAGGAATGAATGAGAGAGGAAAAGAGGGACGGAAAGGAAGCAAAGAGGGAAGGGAAAAGACCCCGGGCCCCCTGCGTTCCTCACGCCCAGCCCGCCGCTGTCTGCGCACGCGCCGCCAGGCGATGCGAGGGAACCGCGCAGGCGTAGCCACGACCCTCGGGCTGTCCGGGCGGGGGCGGGGCCGCGCCTCACGGGAGGCGGGAAATGCCCTCAGGGGAGGCGGGACACAGACCCCGTCGTGAGACAGAGGTTTTGTGAGTTTATGCCCATTCTAGGGTTTTGAAACTTATTTTTCAAAACATCTGTTTATCTATCTGCACACTTAAATTTGTTCTACTCCTTCCTGCCAGGACACAGCAGCTGCTTCTTTGCAAAGCCGTCCCTCCCGCCCCCATCCAATCTAAAGCTTTAACGTGTCTGATTTTTAAGTCCTCTCTAATTTGGCGTCTCTAAAATAGCGCCACTTAATGGTATAGAGAAAACAAAAATCTAAGAGGAAGCTCTACAAATGAAAAATCCTGAATGTTACCTTGGTATTGCTGCTTGTAAAACCCCGAGATAATCCCAGGGGTCTGCCTGGGACAGTGCTGGTGCTGTGGCGATCCCTGTCCGGACACTGCAAATTGTGTGTGACGAGTAATGACCATAATTTCCTTTAAATATATTTGAGCTGTGTATTTCACGCTCTTTGCGCACAATGTGGGACCTGTGATAGTTCACACACGTGGTTTTCCACACGTTTGCAAGAGCCATAACTACGTGTTTTGCTTCCCTCAGTGTCTTTCCTACAAGTATTTGCTCATTTATGATGCTGAGCGCTGAAAAAAAAGCATTTTGCATTTCAAAGGTGGGGTACTGATACCTTGAAATGCGCAGGGCCCTTGAGTGTTTCTCCGTGGGTAAAATCATCTCAAAACTAGATCACAGTTTAAAAAAAAAATTAAATACCAAAAATTGTGCAAAGCACATTAAAAGCACTCAGTGCTCTAGCACAGGAAGACATGTTGGGAAGGAAGGGCTGGCACAGGGAGACTACGAGGGCAACACATTCTGGGGCTGCCTGGGACTGACCTGAAAAACATTTTAATGGAAAGACAGATTTAGTGTGCAAAACAGTCATCAGAGTTTACTGCAAATCTGCTCTTTGAGTTGATCTTCCACTGGATGCTGCCTGGAAATCTTCCTGTGCGCTGCTGTAAGGCTCTGGGAATTAGCATGGGATCGTATTTTATCTACATCTCTTCACAGCAGAGTCATACTGTTTTAATTTAAAGCTTATAACAGATTGCTCATTTTTCTGAAGGACAAACTGAAAACAAATAATTATTCATGTCATAGATCAGGGCGATGGTTTGGGTTGTAGAAATATTTTCCAACTGTGTGGCCATTAATGTTTGGCTTTGTCCCTTAGTTGCAATTCCTGATTATTATTATTGGTTGATTTTAAAAAATACAAATGATGCAGGGTTTTTTTTTAGGGTGAATAATGTATTTTGATTTTCTTTGTAGTTTTGATTTTTTCATAACTTTCTTATCTAGCAGCGTTCTCAGCAAAACTGTACGTAAGGAGCACACCAGAACCTGAAATTAGAGTACATGTACAAAAAACATTAATACATTAAATGAAAATAAATACATGCTTGAAACCAAAATTTGAACCAAATACAGTTCACACAGAATGTGTGTCAAAGCAATGTGTTAACGTCACTATTTGAGAAGGAAATTAGTTTAAGGAACATGAAATGTATTGAACTGTGTGGGAGGGGAGGCTCAGGTGGGATGGAGACATATTATATCCAAGGTCTGAACCGTGGGGGGTTGTTTCTTTGCAAAAATGGGTGCAAATTTAATCGACTTATCCATTCTTTGTCGCAGGATGCTGCCTGTGAGCGGGCCCGGCGCAGCGGCAGGGGTGGAGCGGGATGGGACGCGATGGCGGCGGAGCTGCGGGAGGTGCTGGATCGGTGACTGCAGGACCTGGGCATCGCCACCGTCACTGCTGAGCATCCCAAGGTACGGCAGCCTCCTGAAAATCCGGGAATAAACCTCTGCCTTGCCAGTGGGGCACAGCAGGATCAGGGCGGGATGAGGTCCTGCGCCTGGGGTTTTAGCAGAAGTATCAATGTGGAAGTTCTTGAAAGGGCCTGGCAGAATATTTGGGGGCCCTTTTTGTTCGCTTTGACTCTGCCTCCAAATCCACCCTCTCAGCCCCTTTCCACCGTAGTCTGAGGAGCGGCTCACCCACTTCTTTCCCCTGAAGTCAGTGGCATCCAAGATGCTTACCAAACTTTTACTCGCTCCCAGTAATAAACCACATCATTCCAAGTGTGTAGAGTCGCAAACAGGAGTGTTCCCAACGCTGCCTTTAAAGCGAGACATTGCTGCACACACGAGACAAATGATTCTGAAAGTGTGCTGGACCAGTTCGTCACATTTTATTCATATTCTGTTAAAATTCCTTCATAAAAGGGTACACCTTTAGGTCCCATAGAACATTCAGTATTTTTTAAGTATTTAACAAATTATACCTGCCAACACACGACTGGGAGTCTAATAGGATATAGAGTCTGACACCACACTGGTGCTGTTTTCCAGGTGTTCACTGTTGAAGAAATGATGCCCCACATCCAACACATGAAAGGAGGTCACAGTAAAAACCTGTTTCTTAAAGACAAAAAGAAGAAGGGGTTCTGGCTGGTGTCCATCCTGCACAACAGGCAGGTCAATTTAAACAAACTTGGTAAAAAACTGGTCGTTGGAAGTGGAAACCTAAGATTTGCTGATGAAAATGCCATGCTGGAAAAGCTCAAAGTGGGTCAGGGCTGTGCCACACCGCTTGCTCTCTTCTGTGACCAGGGAGATGTGAGGCTGGTGCTGGACACTGCCTTGCTCGGAGGGGGCCATGAAAAGGTGTATTTTCATCCAATGACAAATTCTGCCACCATGGGCTTAAGCCCCCATGACTTCCTAAAGTTTGTGAGATCAACAGGCCATGATCCCATCATCATACACTTTGATGAAGACATTAAGTAGAGGAAGTTCATTATTCTACTACTACTCATAGATTTTGTAGAGCAAAACTCATGAAACTCGTGAAAAATCTCATTACAAATAAAACTTAAAAAAAAATGGCTTACTCCTTTTTCATTTGCTTTAATTATGTAAGTTTGTATCATATAATCTGGTGAGAATACTGCCTTTCAGTTATTAGAAGTTTAACAATCTTCTTAAAAAGACATTTTGCAATGTACCATCAAGTAGCTAGTAAGTAGAAAAGGCATTATTTAAATGCTATTATAGTCTTTATCAGTAAATGGATAAAACTAGAATTTCCCAGGCATGGGACTGGCCTTGAAGATTTAAATTTGACATCACTAGGAAAGAACAAATTCCAAGTTGTAGAACAGCTGTCAACACCCCCCGGACAGAGTGACTGACCCTGCACCCATTTATACCCTACTACACATTGCTTTTTAAAAATTCTTTTTACCTAAAAAAAACAACTCGCCTACACTACAGGAAATGCATTTGATTGTCATTTTTCAATCATGGTGTGTTGAAGACAGAAGCAGCAGAAACTCCCTGAAGTCCAGTAAACATCCCATGGCAATAAGCATGCCCCAAAACCAAAGCCAGGGGAGCTGTCAGCGAGGGATGGAATTCTGAAGGTGATTGGGGTAAGAGCTTTTGGATGCAGCCCAAGGAAAATGTCCCTACGAACAATGCCTCCAGGTCAAGAGCATCAGCACAGGCTGGGATGAACTGAAACCAAAACTACAGCATGAATTAAAAACATGTAACAGGATTTGTGATCTTGGGTGAATGAGCAATTATTATTAACTGAGGATGAAAAATCATCATTTACTGTAAGGCAAGTTCCTTCACTCACAGCCTTACCATGGTTCCTTCATCTGGAAGGATCTGGGATCTGGCACCTTTCTCAGAGCTCTTAGTGACAGAACCCTTCACCATCCAGCAGTTTCGGTTCTCCACCTCTGACAGACAGAAACCAACCCCATCTATCCTGGGAGTCATGTCCAGTGGGAAAGAAATGACCAAAAAATGCTGCAGCTGAAGTAAGAGTCACTAGAGGGATGTCCAGATACATGTTATTTTACAGACTGAAGGGAGCATCTGGTATTTAGGAGTACTGGGTTGATAAATGAGAATTTATCTGAATTGAGATATGCACCACTAAATTAGCTCCACATTGATACATTAGGATGTGTCTTCTAAAGTAGTATCTATCTTGCTCTCTCTCTGCCATTCACTCATTCTCCCCCTTAAAGGTTATTCTTTGTGGTACCCCAAAATCCCTTATCACTTCAAAAAAAGTACAAGATTTGACTTGCCAAGGTTTTTAAATCTGGAATGTTTTAAATGTGACAAACTGCTTGAAGGACGCGCACAATCCTGGAATCTGCACTGCCTGAAGTGTGACTAACTTCATCCTTCGAAGGGATCCTGAGACTTATCTCAGCAAAAAGAACTACCATACTTCAAATACTGCATTTGGCAAATCTAGAATTATTTCTTTTTGTATTTACTGATGAAATCAGTGTATTTTTTTAATAATAGTATCAAAATAGTGTACAGTTAAAAGCTACTCAGCTCTACACAAATCACACAGAACAAACTACACATGGTCCAGAAAAAATTCTGCTACAGTTTTATCAGTTTCGTTCCAGAAGAAATACTGACTGCACACATCACCACAACACCAATACCCTTCCAGTAACATCAGTTTCCAGAAAAAGTGTGTATAAATATACACACACAAAATAAGAATAAAAATTATTTGGTTTGGCATTTTAATAACATCATTAATAAATGTATACAATGGCAAACATTAAAAAAATCAATATGTAAAGGAAATTACAGTTTTAAATAAGAGCTTTTTAAGTTCTGTTTCACACCTCAGTAAATTCCTTTAAGGCAGTTTTATTAATATCAAAGCATTATTTACATACACATCATCATCTACCCCTAAAAATCACACATGAGCTCCTTTGTTAGGCTGCATCATGTCCTGGACAAAATTTAGAAATAACAACAACAACAATAATAAAAATAACAATAATAATAGGTGTTGGGAATGTTACTAAATCCTCACAGACTATCAGAAAAGTAAATAAAACATAGACGTTGTGTGGCATGAGAACCTCCTTTGTAACCTGGAACTGGCAGTGCTGAGTTTGGGATTCCTGTGGTACAAAGAGGGTGTGTGTGCTCCTGTGTACATGGTCCCACAGCTGCCATGTGCATCCCTGGGACTGGGAGCAGCCAGAACTGTGAAGCTACTCCCAGGTTAAATGTGGGTTTTTTATTTCCCTTTAAGGGCACAGACTGGGAAGATTAAGAAAGGAAGAAGGGGAATCAGCAAGGCACAGAGAGCCACCTGACTGCTCGAGTGCCGTGGAACTTCTCTGCAAAGCAAAGGAAGACCTGAGTTGGTCAGGGAACCAACTCAGCTGGAATGGGAGGGGATCCCTGTATGATGGAAAGGACACATCCAGGTGTGCTGAGGGCATTCACACATACCCAGCAGCGCTCCACACACAGGATTGTGTGCCAGAGTCATGACAGCGACAGTGAGTGTCCCCAGACACAGCCAGCTCGGATTCCGGCAGCATTTGGCACTGCAGTTTCAATCTATTGGTTCAAGCCATGCATTTTTCTGTAACAGTAACGTTACAAATGGTTCTGGTTGTGGGGTTTGAGCTGCATCAGTCCTCTGTCAGCAGAGTGAGGAGAACCCAGGCAAAGGCCCTGAAATGAGCTTGAACATGCTGTCATTCAGAGTTAAGAGAGATTTTCCTAATCTTTATGGCATTTGAATTGTCTGTCATACCCGCTATGCCCTTAGTATAGATCTTTTAGCCCATTTTATCACAAAAAAATTTCAGAAGAAACGCATTTTGAAGAAAACAAACAAAATTTCTCCTTGTAAAGCTTATTGCGCATGCCTCTTTTTTCCCCTTTTTGAGAAGATTTCAAGCTTTTGAATCTGTTGAACTGCCTTCAGCAGTGGGGTTCACCTTCTGAGGAAGCTGCAGGTGACGTTATGCACCTGCCTGTTGGACACTTGGAGGTGACACAGGGAACTCAACCCTTTACATGAGGAGCAAGAACGTGCATACTGCTTTAATAAAATAGAACAACTCATTTTGGGTCTCAGCTCCTGTCCACTTCCTCTGAACTCACTGCAAATCTTTCCAGACAAATATATGCAACCACCAAATGTACCAATAACATTTGCCGACTTTAATATAAATCAATAATGAACAAAATGTAACTAGTAAAAGACAACCTTAGAAAGAACTGATTGTAAAATGCATATGATATTATTCACTTTTTTTTTGCCATCATGAAACCTCCTAAGCCACAATCAGCTCATGTCAAAAGACAAAGAGTAAAAAAAAAAAAATTAGTCAATACACAAACATCGTAAGATAGTCTTATCCTGGAAATGGCATTTGTGGAAAACAGCCTTATATTAAAATAAAAGTTATAGAAAAACCATACCTGACAATTTCTTGTCAGAAACATCTGTACATACATACGCAGAGTAACTTGGGAATGTGAAAAACACAAAAGGACAAACAATGTCTCTATAATACCATTATCCCATGACTCCCACTTCTGTTAGTTACCAAGCTTTTCCATGGATGTAAACAAATTTTTCTCTTGCAGTATGCAACAAAAATCAGCATAAACTTTCTTAAGAGCAATTTCATGCAGATTATGCTAACCAAATAAGGCAGTGAAGTGCCAGTAGCTGTGAGGTTTTTGTATCTGTATATACAGTCTTTTTCAACAAAATTCTACAGCATTTTCTTTAGATTTACAGGCGTAAATAGAAACTGCTAGTTTTGGGGGTTTTTGGCTAATTATTAGCAGAAGCTTAAGCAAATCATTGGCTGATTTCAAATACAGAAGATGAAAGAAGTTTTGTTTTGTTTAGTTTTTTTTTCCCCTGGAGTAATTCTTGAGACCTTAAAATCCTTGGTCCTTAGGGAGATGAGAACTGTCCTTTATTCAGTAGATCTTAACAGTGCAATGTGCAATAATTCCTAAGACCACGTACACATTTTCGGCAGTAGACTCCAGTAGAGCTCCTTGATTCAAGGAAGGAAGGAAGGTAGGTAGATTTTTATTTCTTGCCTGCTCTAGTCACGAAGAATGTAAAAAATTCCCTTAATTTTTATTAATGATTCCTACAGTCGCTGTCTTGTTACTTCAGATATAAAGGCTTCACACTGAGATACTGAAGGACACTTTTCTCTCTGTGTTCAGTCGAAAGGCAGAAAGAGAAAAGAATGTAAGAAAAAGCTTCAAGTGTAGAGGCACAACACACAGAGTTCAGTCACTAACAGCACTAACAGCATGCACCAAAGGGGCTCAGGGAAGTTGAGAAGAGGACAGAACACCAGAACAAGCTTTATAAAAAGACAGATTCCATGGGGTACTGAATACTCTGAGTTTTGTTCAACTATTCTTTCAGATTTACCTGTCCCTGTCTAAAAACTGACTTCAGCAATGGGATTTCTTTGAACTTTCTTCTTCAGGAGATTGGAAAAATGAAACTAAATGTCATTTTTACAGGCAAAAGCCTAAGCGGAATGAGGTTCCCTGCTTCTGGAAGAAGCTCTGGAGAGCCACCGGCCCTGGCCTAACGAGTGAGCGCGAGAGAAGCCACGTAAGCAAGCAGGATTTACATCTGGTTAATGCAATGTGCTCTGGGGCTGAGATGGAATGCCGTTAGTTTGTTGTAAATGAAATTCATCTCATTTACAGGTTGGGCAGGAAACTCACCACTTGGCCCACAGCTCAGGTAGTGGGTAATAGAATTAGGAGCTTTGTTGCTCCCTAGACCTGCTTTTTGAATTTCTGCTTTCTGGGATAGCTTCCACATCTGCAGAGAAAAGCATTTCAGGTTATTCATTGTGTTTATCAGGACATGAAAAAAAACCCTCATGCATTAAAACACATTCTACTTATTAGGAGAGCAAAAGGATACATAAACACTTTCTGGTTGTTTTTAAGAGGAAAATACAGAGGAGAGGGACAGATGAAACTCACTGCAAGTGCCTGCTCAGCTACACTCACTGACATTCATCTCAGCATTTACAACAGCCAGGTGTTATTCCTAAAGCCACAGTCAGATATGTCACCTTTAGCTACACGAACCCTACATTTCTGCATGAATGGAAAAAAAAAGCAATAATGAGGTGCAATGACAGCTGACTGACCCTAGCAAAGAACTTCTTTCATTGTATTTTGGCCTGCTGCACACCAACAGAAACATTCACATTCAGTTCCACAAACCACAAAATTGTCTTTGCATGCAACAGTCTGAACATGCAAAATACAGCAACTGATTTCACCAGTCACTGAAAGCAAAGCATCAAGCAAACCCTGAGCCAGGCAAACCCTCAACCAGGCAAACCTCAACTGTGAGCAAACGGCTGAGCCTGAACAACAAAACCTTTCTGGGCAGCAGCCACATATTTAGTGTTTATCAGTATCATGCAAAGTCCTAACTTAGCACTGTCCAAGGAACCAAGCAGGAACCAAGGAATGAGCAAGGCCTCCATGTGTTTCACAGGCTGCCATGCACATGGCTGAGGAGCAGCAGGGATTGGGGACAGAATTCCATAGAACCTTCCACTATTTGAACACAGAAATCCACAAACTTCTTGCAAGGACCATAATGTGAAGAAAAAAAGAGATCCTTCTGTCCATAACAACATATTCTTTTTTTCATATGTAACAAACAAATGTTGATAAGACATTATTCAGAGCCATTAAACACTCTGTTGCAGAACACTTCTGCTGCTGCTGAAATCAATAAACAAGTTATTCTCCTCAGAACTGAAATGCAATTCCTTACAAATTCATAAACCAGTGCAGAGTAGCTTGAGCTGGACAAGGTTAGTTTCCAACTCATAACAGACTGGAGACACTAGTGCTCCAGGACACTTATGCCTGGCTATTCCAAAGCCCTTGGAGTTTAAGAGGGAAGCTGAGGACAATACTGGAAGTTTTTGTAGGTGTGACTGTCTAAGAACCTAAGCAAGAGGAGGAGGCAACATCACAATCGAAACTTCTGTTAGAGTTGATCTAATGCAGCTACACAGCCTGTTCTGACCAGTGTCTCTGCAGGGCACAGGGAAGAAAAGCCAGACCCTGGCAGCACAGGATGAGTTTGTTTTAAGGACTCTCAGAGATAGGATTGTAATTATTTTAATAACTTGCAAAATGCCTTGTGCACACATTTCTTGGGATACTGGTGCTCTTCACCTCCAACCTAATCCCAACACAACTACAGATGAACTGAAGTCAAATGGCATGACCCAAGAACAGAACACTGGTCTTGCTCTTTGAGAGTAAATGCATGTGAAATTAAGATTATATAGCTCAGATTTCTCATTCTTTTACTGCTGAGATAGTTCCAGAGGGAACACAGCAATAACTGACCGCCTCTGTGCCCAGTACTGGGAGAAGTGAGAGATTTATCAGCCCAATAAGAAGCAGTACAGACCTGGGGAAGGACTGTGTCACATCCTCAGTCATTTTATTCTCCACAGACATTCAATATCCTCCCCTTGTTACTGAAATGCAGGGCTTCCCATCTCATATAAAATAAAGCCCTTCCAGACTCTCACATGGGATATCTACTGCTCTTCCTTTGGGAGCTGCCCCTCCCTAATTAAGCGCTAAGGAATTAAAAGTTCAGCCCACACAGTGGTTCTTTGACTGCCACAAAACTGCTGGCAGAATAGATGCAATTGTACAAAATAGAATGTGACACTTGTTGTTTTCAATATATATTTTCAATTTTTTCTTCTAGCTATACTGTCATTCAAAATTTTTATAACATATTTTAGCTCCCACAACTGGCATAACCAATATCCTCTTGCAAAGAAGTGATCATGTCCAAAGCCTAGTGTAATTATAGCTTAAATCTGATACAATTTTAAACTGTTTAAATTTACCATTGTGACGTTTCAAGCACATGCAGAAACAGTGGCACATAAAGTAATTAGTTTTCAACATTTCTCTTTAGCTGCTCATCTAATTTAAGGAGTTATTTGCTGCTCATCAAATTTAAGGAGTTATTTGCTGAAGTATTCATATCCTCCCATAACCTTGCAAGCAACTTTGTTATTTTCTCTTTTATTTAACTGCATTAATTTTCTGTTATTTTGTTACACAATTTCTTTTCTATTATATCAGTGGTACTTCCATTGACAAGAAAAAATGAATGTCCACCATACTCAATACATTTTTTTATTCCTATACATCACAAGGAGCCTGTTATTTGACCCCTGATAAAACCAAACATTTTACCACAGTTGTACCTACGACTGGAAAGACAAAGCAGACTAAACGGAAAAGGTGGAAAAGGTCATTTTTTCATGACAAGTGCTGTGTATCATGTGACTATTTATCATCTCTTTGTAGGTGTTAAACTCTTTTTGTGAATATGAATGTTCAGTGTATTTATTACTCATTATGGACAGTAATTAATATTTACTGTGAAACTAGAGGCACAGAATTATTTGGATTATTGGGCACTTGTTCCTCGTGCATTTATGTCATGACACGGCATAAATGAAAAGGGTAAGAAGACACAGAGATCTCTCCAAATGCTTCTTTCCATTAGTACTTCATTTTTGAAAGCAGAGGAAGAGAAAGGTTTTTTCCCCTCCACGTAGATATTCAGTGTGTTACTTGACAGCCCTGAGAGCTTGAACTCTTGACCACTGCCAGTGCTGTCCTTGTCCCAGGAATGCTGTTCTCTGTGTCATTCTGGGCATGCGCCTGCTTTAACATGCAGCAGTAACCAACAGGAAAACACCAAAATATTTGCAATGCGTGACAAACAAAAATAGAGCTTGTATTATAAAGGCATGCAAAATATACAGTGCAATTAATGTTTCATGCAGACTTTGGGGGGGTTACAATTCCACATTCAAACATGCCATAGTCCACAGCTGCCGTCGGCAGGGAACAACCACTCCGCGGATAAACCAGGAATGATTCCTTCACTGGAGGGACGTTTTCTCTGTCATCCAGTGGACATGGAGAAGACCTCTATGGCATGTTAGACATAAATATTTAATAACACAACTTTCTTTCACACACAGCCATACTCATACCACAGGGTCTGGTTATCTTCTGAGACCAGCAGTGGGGACTGGGCCTCGCCAGTGCCAGAGGCAGTGACAGGGTCCATGGTCAGAGCTGCCCGTGGGTCACCCTGAGCCTTTGGAGCAGCACAAGGCTGTTCCTGGCTCCTCAACACTGACCTAAACGCCGAAACATTTGCCTGATCAGCTGCTTTGGAGGTGGATCTCGGGGGCAATCCACTGATATTGCTGACTAACTCGGTGTTGAGGGATAAAAATGGCTTGGGCGCAGTGAAGGACCCTGCACTGCCATTCCCAGATCTGCTGGCTTTATCCCAGAACACACCTGCGCTTGGCGAAGTCCTCTCATGACAGCCTGGCCTTTCCATTCTGGAAGGCTTGGGAAGCTCAGAGTTACCTCCTAAATTACGTGGTGTGAGCGAGGGAGCTGCCTGGAACTGCGGGCCATGCTCCCCCCTGCCAGGCACACAGTGAACACAAGGAGAGGATACCCGCAGTGCCGAGTACTCACTGCAGGTGGGCGGAGCACTCCTGTCAGCTGGGGCTGGGGCTGCATCCACAGTCGAGGGCAGTCTACTGTCCTTAGACAAAAAATCATGGATGCTTGTCCTTCGGGTGGTTCCTTCTGCTGTGGAAATCACGCTGCTGGCACGAGGTAAGGTGGCATAGGGGTTGCAGTCCCTGGATTGTCGCTGGCTCACAGCTGCTTGGATCTTTTCTTTCACAGACCGGGCCTTCCCCTGGGCGCCGGGGGTGAATTTGATTGGAGAGCTATTGAAGTAGAGATCTTCAGTCTTCTGGAGGCTGGGCCTTACTAGCTGTTCTGGTTTAAGGGATCGTCCATCTGAGAAATCAACTGTGTTCCTGACACTCAGGGATCTCACGATCCCACAGCCAGCTGCCAGCTGCTTTCGGAGCTTCTCTCTCCCTGCCAGCTCTGTGGACTCAGACAAGCTTCTCATCACTTCATCCAGAAGGTTCTCTTCGCTTGCAGATTTCATCTGTAAAAGCATAAACCATGAGTTTCTAAATTGCAATTTTTACCTTTTCTTAAGCAGTTTTTGTGGACATAAATGAACAATTCTACAAAGATTTTTTTTAAAAATTTCTCATCTCAAAAAGCAGTATTAAACATTTATGATACATACTTAGCACTTTTCTGGACAGTTTACAAAAAAAGAGTTTAGGTGAATAATATTCAGACTCAGTGAAGAAAGACTGCAGTTGTTTCCAAAATGGTACCAGAGAGAATTGGGTAAGAATTAAGCTAAAAGCAGTAGGGAAATGCTCTGGCAGAAGACTGGAAAGTTTCAACACCCTTCCACCCAGAATGGGTCTATGAGGCTATGAAAGGGAATCTGCGATTTGTGAACAGCAGTGGACCTGGCTTGATGACTTAGGTGGGGGTTTTAATTTAATATTGCCAGAAGAGTATTGTCTAGTGCTTAAATCCAAAAATCCTTCTCAGGGAGACCATGGATGAGAGCTATTTTAAGTATCTAACCAAAAAATGCAGAATTTTCTCCAGATCTGTGTCACCTGCTCCAAACAACCCTGGATCTTCACTCCTGAGAGTTCCCAGTCACAGTGACTGGCTGGCTGTATCCTACAGTGGGCTATCCTTCAGGAGTTTGGGCAGATCTGCTCAAAAACCAGGGATGCAGAACCTGGAATTCTGGCAGAGATTAGGTGATTTGGAGCTTCTTAGAAACTTTCACTGATTTACAGAAACATTCCCTTCATCTTACTCCTCTCAGATTTCAATAAGCTCCAAGGTCACTTTTTGTTTCCCAGTACTGTTAAGAAAATGAAACTGAAGCGACAAGAGTCTCCTCAGGGAATGAAGTCAAACATCTTCCTTCCAGTTGATGTAGGACAGATGTGACAACAGCTGCGGCTGGACTGGAAGAAGAAGAGTGAACCCACTCCGAGCCCTGGTGTCCCACACATTGAACACCAGACAGTTTTGTCAGTAAAGGTCGACATTCCTACCCAACCCACGGACCACAGAGTTGAGGTCAAGCTGCAGAATTCCACAGATTTCCTGCTGGTGGAACTGGACAGTGCATCAGGAGACAGTGCCTATGACCTCTCAAAGCAGGTGTGAAGCTCCAAGAAATCTTTAAGGAATTCTACTCACTGTGCCTTGCATTAATTGTGAGCCCACAGATGGGGCACTGAGTAGTTAAATACTTTTAAACTGACCTCACTGGAGTTACTCTTGTTGCTTTCTTCCAAGAACTGCTGCAGGGTGACAACTTCACTGCCAGGGGAGCCCATTTTGGTCTGTTTGCCATGACTCTCCGGTGTCTCGGGCGTCCTGTGCTGGAGCACAGGGCTGGACCTGGTGTGCCCCTTCAGGTACTGGATGGGGCTGCTGCTGCTG
Organism: Dicaeum eximium; assembly: GCA_013396995.1. Lineage (NCBI taxonomy): Eukaryota > Metazoa > Chordata > Aves > Passeriformes > Dicaeidae > Dicaeum > Dicaeum eximium. The sequence continues at coordinate 17,957 of VWZP01004824.1, read as the reverse complement.
CTGGACCAGGCCTCATGCTCATGGAGCAGACTGAACTCCCCACTGCTGTGGCTCTGGGGCCTGCTCTGGCTGTTGACTGCACCTGCTTTGGGGGAAGGCAATATTTCCATTAGAAATACAACAAAAAGATGTAAATCTGTATAACTCCACTCAAATCTGGAATGTTACCTAATTCAGTTAACATTTATTCTATTTAGAAGACTAAAACAAAGCCCAATTGTTATTTTTACTCTGTACAATTGCACTTCCCTGACTTACCTTTTGCAGCCCTTCAAACATGACATGTTTGGGGTTTTTTGTTTGGTTCTTTTTTGTTTGTTTGTTTGGGTTTTGTTCTTGGTTTTTTTTTTTAAATTAAAACTACCTTTCACTTATAATCTGGGCCCCCATCTACATAATATTATATTCCAAGAAGTTAAAGAGACATCTCCACTCTTGTTCAGCATCACTGAGAGGCACAGGGTAATCAAAGGAAATACAAAGAATTGAGTGGAAAGAAAACACTTGCTCCAACAAGAAACACTCAGGAATGCTGCTTCTCCAAAAACTCCTGCTGTTACGCTTAGTTTGTTACAACTGGGACCTGAAGGAAGCACATGGTGTTAGATGCAAAATAAATTCAACAACACCAGTTCATTTTAGTCAGTAACTATGAATTGCTTAAAAAATACTGATGGATAATCAAGTATTTTCAGCTTCACGTCACTCCTAAGAAATGAAATTAAGTTTGAACCAATATAAGTTGTTTATGGTGGAAATGCCTAATCCTGTATAGACACTGGGGTGAGGAGGACCTCAAGGGATCTTTTACATAAGGGAGCAATTGAACAGATATAAAATAAACTACTAGAAATATTCATCTAGCATTCATTTGTAAATTTCCAAACAAACAGACACCATTTAAGACATGCAAGCTGTGAATATTAAATGAAGTCTTGAGCTGGCAATGCTCTAGTCTAGTCTGTATAACAGTCTCTAGCTAAAAAAGCCACGAGATACAAAAATATATCAGGGTTCTTAATACATAAAATATAGAGAACACTGATAAATCCAGGGATGTTAATAATCTATTAAAACAAAAATAAAAAGGATTCTAGCATGAATCCCATGTACCATTTTGTGCAGCTGTACAGCACACAGCTCACAGTGGCAGTGCAGTGCGATGCTTGGAGAAAAAAAAAAGGAGCAACTTCTCAGCTTAAAAAGCTCCTAAAGTAATTTGGAGGAGGAATTTTTATTTTGTAACAATGTTATCTGGGTTATGTTTGGTTTAAAATAGTTGGTAATTTAAAAACTAACACCACCCTTTTAATATTTACTAAAATCATAAAATACCTGTGCTTCTAATCTGGGGAATGAAGGCAGTGAAACACTCAAGGAAGCACATGCTGTGCCGTGCAGTGGGAGTTTTTTGTTTGTGGGGGTTTTTGAACCTCTACAGATGATCTTACAGAGAAAAGAATGGAAATGATGCACGAATGTGAATTCACCCCCAGCATACCTTTGACTTCATGGAGTGAAGCATTGTTATTGCTATTGCTAGTGGATGTCCTGCCACTATCAAGGCTGGCTGGTCTGGAAGCTGAATGGAAAATTAGGAGACACCGTGATAACATTTTAGCAGAGGACACGGCACCTTCACATTTTGCTGACAGAATGGTCAGAGGATCATGCACGACCTCTCAGGCTGAACATGCCCATGTTCAAAGTGAACGAAGTGGTTTCTTACAGATCAGAAAGCAAAGGAATTTCCAGGCCGTCCAAGAGGACACTTTGGAAAAGGGCACTACAGGAATAGTGAGGTACAGAGGAGAGGAAAAGAGAAAGAGTGCAGTTTAGAATTGAAACTGAATGCTCAGTGCGGACACAGGGCTCAGACAGAGGCACACAGGGGCTGCTGCGGTCAGGTCACTTACAACAAATCTAACAGGGAGCCCTGCACAGGGCTGGAATGCCACGGACAGGAAGAGCAAGAGCATCTGCACAGATAAAGTCCTATACTCCTAAGCCAATACAAGGGAAATGCACTGTTAGTAGCCTCAAAAATGTCTGCTGCTTGTACTCATTCTAAATGTTTACAGTACAGTTAAAACTTCACTTCTATTAATAGCCTATTTTTCACTTCAAAGCTTTGCTTGAAGGAACATGTAATGGTTTTATAAACTATAGCACATGGCAAATTTAGGGTTCACTGAACAATAAACATTGAAAACTCAGGCCAGATTAGGACTTGATTTTTTAAGGTTGAAATGCTAACTTCCTTTATTTACTATTAACTCCAAATGGAAGTTAAAACATTTTCCCACTAAAAGAGATAACATTTTGATCCTGTTCAGATGCACTTCACAAATACTTTCTAACAGAGATACAGAACATCTGTCTGATGTAGTAGTTAACAGAGAAAGGAGAATCTGAAGAAATGATAGAATACATTCAAGAGATATGAAAATCAGAGAGAGCATGCTCATTGCAATGATGCCATTCACTGTATTTTCACAAATTCATTAGCATTCACGTCATATATCCTTAATTCATTCAATTAAAGCTCACATCTTACCATGAACTCTTGATCCTGTACTAGAATCATCACTAATACCTTGTGGACTTACATCTTCAAAGGATGTAGTATCTACACACAGAGACAAAGGAAGATGTAAAATAAAATAAAGTGGAAAGATTATTAAAATAGTTATCATTGGTAAAATGGTAAAAATTAAAGTATTTCTCAAAGCAATCCATTTTTACTTAGGAAACATTCTGTAAGAAAAACCTTGAAACATTTTATAACTGCAGTTATTAAACCAGCTCATTATGTTAGCACTACAACTCAATTATTAAGATTGAAAAACTTAAAACATTAAGTCAAACCAATATTTACATAGTTACATCACGGTGCAAAAAGCTTCTACCTATACCTTTATTATTTAGCAACTGCTTGGATCTGAAGCCTGTGGAGGAGTTGACAGTGGCAAAGTTGATAGCTGTTGTAGAGAAGGCCATAGCTCCCAATTCTTTCCTCCTTTTACCCGTGGATATATCATCAGGACCCTCCAGATGCTCAGAACTACCTGTCCATTGTCCTCCTGCCAGGACCATGGACTGCACCAGGTCATTCATGGCTAGGATGCAAATGAAAGCAAATGATCAGCGTGGGCAATGTACCCGCTCCGGTTGTTAATTTGCATTGCAAATGTCAGACAGTTTTCTAAGCATTAAAGCAGCCGGCAGGAGCAAACCACACCCTGGGTACCGCATGCAACAGGCTCGGCAGGAGGGAGGGGGCTTAGGCTCCTGAGCCCAGGGAGGTGCTCAAAACAGGTTTGTCAGGGATCACCATGCGCCAGGTGCTGTTAGAGGCTCTGCCAGCTGCTTGCCGTGAGAAAATGGGATGAGCGGGGACAAAACAGGCACAGGTGCTGATACAACGGAGCGCCAGCGCTGACATGGGATCCTTGTACAGTGCAGGTTACTGCAGGCACACTGGGGTTTACAGAGCAACAGAGAGAGGATCTGAAAAATACCACATCTGATGATATTCACCTTTACTTCCCCAAACTCGAGAAAACTGTCCACCCCTCATTAGAAAATAAAACAAAACAAAAGAAATCAATGCAGCATTCTGGCAACAAGAACTGATGAACACTCGCAGAGTGACAGACCACCAGAGAGCCTTGCACAATCTCCTACACTTGCTTGAAACAAAAAAAAAATTACAGTGACTTCTTAGCAAAAGGCTTATGAAACGTGTAGTTTAAAACTATTTCTGTTAACACAGTGCATTGTAAATTCATATACACATGGGGCCATGTGTATATAGACAGCTATGTATACAAATATATGCAGTCACAAGGCACTGAATAGATTATATGCATGTGCATGGGAACGTGTGGCTACGTGTGTGTGCACAGGTGCACAGACATAAAGTATTCAGTGCCAAAGTTAAAAAAACAAAACTAAACGGGGGGAAAAGTAAAAAGAAAAAGCTCCAGCTCCTTTTACTGTAGCAGGACTTGTACATTGCAAAAGAGGAGGAAAAATAGAGCGCAGTCCAGGGAGAGGTTAGTGAAAAATTAGTAATGGAAGCCAGTGTAGCCATTGAGAAGAAGCTGAACTGTCATAAAGTCTTACACATGGAGCGACGGTAGAAGGCCTTCATTTTGTCTTTTTCCTTCGGTCTGTTCCTCAAAAAGGGCAGTCTTTTCAGTGCACCCACTTTAATGTCATAGCATGAAGAAAAACGGAAACAGGGAAATGAAAGAAAAAAAGGGAGAAGAATAGATGGAAGTTAAATGTTGAAACTAAGGACAGAAATGAATGTCTGAGTTTAAGCTAGGTATGCTATGCTAAAAGCTATCATTCCCCTGCTTCTGGGTGATAATGAAATATGAAAGTACACTGAAACAGGAAAACTGCACTGGGAAAACTTCCACAGATAACTCAGAAATGCACTGAAAATTACAGTGCAAAGCATAATACAATTTGAAGCTCTTGAAAAAATAAATGTAACTTCTTTGCAGGTGATTACAGGAATTGACCACTATGTAATTTTTACTGTGAAAAATAACCTCTTTTTTGAACATAAAGAAAAATGTGAAGCAAAAAAAGCTGAAAATGAAAGCAATCCTAAGTACAATTTCTATGCTAAAATATGTTCACATCATTATTTTTGGGGGTTAATATCTTCTGTAATGCTTTGCCTGCAAATCTAAGACGACATAGTTTATTATCAGTCTTCAGTTCTTCCATTCTGTGCTCAGTATTAACTTTGGTCATCTACTGTCTCACAGAAAACCTGCAAGGGCTTTCTGATTAATATAATTTGTGGGCAGTATTTTGATAAAAATACTAAAATCAATCTGCTTCAAATGTGCAAATATTTTAGCTGAAAAAACACCAGAGGAAATTAAAAAAAAAAACCAAACAGCAAAAGAAAATCCAAATGTGAGTGTTGCTGTAACGGTTTGGGAGGCTCCAAGGAAAACTGAGTTAAATTCTACCAGAAGAATTACAGAGTTAAAATTACAAATAGTATTAAAAGAGGGAGGAGGGGGAAGTCATGAGTTAATCTTGCCCTTGAAGTCAGGAACTCTGCATTAGGAACTGCTGACCCGCCTTGGCTAAGTCTGGGGGCTGATGCCAGGCACAGGAGCCACCATGGAAGATGCAGAAGGGAACACAGAATGGAATTCCCCAAAGTGGTGATTTCTGCAGAGATGGCAGCAGCTCTGGTTTCTGCAAAGGTCAGACCACGCTCTGCATGGTTTGTCTGTGCAGCCCCTTTTGGGAGGTGTGCCCTGCTCCCCCAGCCTGGCACACAGCAGTTCTGTGTACAGAGCAGTGCATATATATCATATATACCATTTACAAGTGCACATGAGCAATCTTGGCAGTGAAATATTCCCTATTCCTTCCTCTCCATCAGCTCTTCCCATGTCTGCACCCACAGGAACAGGTTCACAAACCAATCAAACCACAGAGGTCATTCTGTTTGTTCTATCTCTACTTTTTGTCATCAAGATGACACAGGAAAAAAATTCATCTGTAACTTCTATAATCCTTTACAGACAAAATAACTCATTCCTCTGTAATCCTTTATGGAAGATAACTGACTCCACTGAAAACTCCTTAACCTTATGCAAAAGTAACCAGAGGATGCTCAAGAACTGTTTTGAGTCATCTGTCCTTCCTGTGCATTAACACAGATCCCCTCCAAAAGGGCTGACTTATGCCTCTCAGCAACTGTGCCCACCATGAAACTCCTCTGCAACCACTGATGTCCTGCAAATCCTTCATCAAAAGGCAAAATGCTTGGAGGGGAAGCCACGTCAGTAATATCTGAATTCTGCACAGAATTCACCTCAGAAAATATCCTGGAATAGTAATAACAGTTATTAATCCTGGGATAGCAGAGCTACAGCAGAAATCAATGATTCTTTTTCTTTTCAGTATTCCATGAATACCTTCTTGCTTTCTGAGCTGAGAATGAATGATGAGTATTGTAGAATTCCTCAACTGAGAAGGAGACATCTCATTTTGTAACTCTCCTGCTTGGCTGAAATCCTCTGGGGAATTCTGTATTAAAATCCTGACATATTTTTGTTCATGCACAGAAGAAAATATGAGGCAGAAATCTTCAAAATGCCTCGGTATTGGAAAATGAAGCCCAGAACACTCCTTTTATTCCCTCTGTGACATGACGTACCTGCTACTGGTGTTCCTAGTAGAGATGACAGTTTACTAACAGCCCCAGTTCCTTGGGAACTTGTTAATTTCCTGAAATGGCTGAAGTGGAAGCCAGCAAAGGATATCTTTATTTCTCCACAGAAAACAAAAACCCCCTCTGCCTGCCTTGGGTTTTCTCTGGAAAAGCTCGCAATGGCCCCATCCAGAAGAAAAGCTCTGCACAGAGCAGGTGTCAGATCCATGGCACTCACCTGACCATTAGGGGTGATCAATAATAATCTGTGGGCAGTACCTGGGAACAAGGAGGCTATACTTCCAGCAGGCATGAAAAGCCAAGGTGAAACCCTGCAGTCAGGAGCACACACTTCCTGCAGGATTAACCAGTGCTGGACAGCAAAACCTCTCCAGGCAACCCCTCCTTGCCACAGGGATCAGAGCCTGTTCTGGCCACCCTGTGAGACCTCAGGTGGTGTTCTCTGAGAACAGGGTAACCTGATTTTTGTGCCAAGATCACCTTTCCCCGAGAGATAACAGCTCACCTGGAAACATTTGCATGAGAAAGTGGCATGTGTTGGAAAAACACAATCTCCATCACTATCCACAAAAGAGGAAAAACTACAGATGTCACACACAGCAAATACTTTTGAAATCAGTATCTCTGACAGGGAATGGGGTGCGTGAGCCCTGTGTGTCCTGGAGATCTCTATGTCAGACACTTAGTCCTCCAGCTCAGAACATTGCTGGTTTGTGCCAGGGAAGGTGATCTGCCTTCTCAAGGACATGCAGGACATTTCACCTTGGCAGCTCCCACTGGAACCAGGTCCTTCCCCAGATGCTGGAGGTCAGGGTGGTACAGAACTCTTCAGAGCCCCAGCTGCCTTCAGCCAGCACAGAGAGCTCCAACACCTGAGCAGTGGCACAGACAGGCTGCCCTCACACGTTTGCTCCCTCCTCTAGCTCCTTCAATGGAAGCTGCTACTGCCAAACTGCTTCCCACGGAAAAGAAAGGACCCTAGATCCCGGGATTTAGAACTTACAGTCACTGTAGGAGCAGAAGAAATAGCCTGCAAAATGTGCACCATCACCAGCACTCATCACACTGAGATATTCTCTCCACTTTGTAAGGCATAAACTGTCTCAGATCTCTGTCTCAGAGCCTGTCAGAGCTGAGTTGGCACAAAATGCATCTGAATTCTCTCCAAAACTGTGGTTTCCATGGCGACGTGTAATGGAGGAAGGTTAGGATCTGGAATTAGATCAGCCCTTCCAGTTTGTGGATAAATACACTGGGATTAAGGAGAACATAAACAAGGTCCATGGAGTAGAAAATTAATGAGGTCTGAACAGCTTCAAACCTCTCTTGAGGCTCAGCCACTGTAAGTGCAGCCGTGGCTCCCCAGGAGGGTAACTGCACACTACAAGGTCCCAAGGATCATGCAAAGAAAACTGTCACAGAAAAGCCCTCCAGAACATGAAATTGCTGACACAGATGCAGATGGGCTGAACCACAGCGTGCACACTCTCAGTTCCCACTGACACACATCCAGGACAGCTTCAATCACTCCCCAGTTCCACACCACTCATGGTTTGGATGTAAAAGCAACAGCTGCTTTTTTAAAAAGTTTAAAAGTTTAAAAAGTTTAAAAGCTGTTTTGAAGCTTACACTAAAAAAGGCTGAGCTCCCCAAAGGTATAAGTTAGTAACAGAAGTACTAAAATGTACCCTTGAACTATTTTCTTCAGTTATTAAAAAAATACAGGCCTGATTTTAACTTTTTCTGAAATAGCATTTTTTGGATGTTTTTAACTTTGACAAGGCTTCTGCAAGAAGTACAGAAGAAAAAAACCACATCATAATGGCTGTAATATTTCACAGCTGGCACAAACCCCAGATCTGATGTCTTTTGAAACCCAATACATTAAATTTAAAAGTGGTAGTGGAAAGATTGGGAGTGACTGTTAATGCACATAGATTCTGATGCTTTTACATGCACAGCCAAAATGCTTTTGGTGCATAGTTATTAAATAGAACCATTATCTCCTGATAACTTGGCTGTAACTATCTCTCAAGTTGTGAGAAACTGGGCAGTTTATGATTCATGCCGAGAACGAAGAACGACAAACACAGATAATAAATAATAATAAACGGAAACTGGCCTTATATATCATGGGCACCGTAATGGGATGGCTATAAAATCTTTCAAGGTCAAGCAAATTGTGCCTGGAATATTCCATCTAATCACACTTCTCTAAGTCCTCATTCTCCCTCTCAATCACTTCACTCCAATTTTAGGATGTAACAATTCCTGTATTTTTAACAGGTTGTGTTTCTACATTAACACTTCCTGTTGCATATCCAAATTTCATCATTGGTTTTGTGAGATGCCGGGGGAACATCTTCAGACAGAACGTGTTTTTAGCAATTCAAGGATGTTAGCACAGCCACAGCTTGGAAAACACTTCCAAGACAAGGCAAAAGAGTCATGCTGGGACAAGAGAGAGAAACAAAAAGGGTCCTTGTAGTGACAACTGACATTCTATCCCAAATCCTGCTCACCTGACCCAGTACCAGTGCCTGCTTCATCTTACCCAGGCACTGTGGGTGTATTTTAACACTTGCATTTTGAGATACAGAAATACTTAAAACTAGTTCTGCTCAAACACTTCAGGGAGTTTGCAAGAAGTTCTGTCCTTAATAAAGTAATTCAGGCTTCATTCCTACAGACTTAAAAATTATCTTTACAAATCCTCCACAACACACAGTCTTTTCCAACATTTAGCCAAGGTTTATTCACGGAACAAAGTGGTTTGCAGTACTCACTACTACTCTTTTTGGTGCCCAGGGTCTGCCCATCCTCCAGGGAGTTGGAGCCCACAGAGGAGCTGTCCTGGCTGTCCTGGTGGGGCAGCTGCAGGAATCCCTCGCTGGACTCAGAGCGCGTGGGCGTCAGTGTCACCGACTTGAGGCGCTCGCGGTTCCCGTCCTTCTTGGACTTGATCAGCTTCCTCATCTTCAGGGTGATCCAGTTGCCCCTTCTGTCATCAAAAACACATTCACTACATTTGTAACACACTGCTTAGACCTGCAGACTTCTCCTAATTTTTATGCACGACAGACGTGATTCTGATCCCATGAATGTAACGGAATCTCTGTTTTCAGCAGGAACAGAACAAGTCTGCTATGCTTTAGAGCTGTGTTTTATTTTACGTCATGTTCATCAGTACCTTCTTGGTGGAGATGGCTCGTAAAATTTATACTGATCCATTATCTTCTCCTCCAGTTTCTCCTTCTGCCGCCTCAATTCATTTAGTTTGTCACTGCAAACAGAAATTAATGATAATTTATGCTTCAAAAATGTATAGAGGGTGCGTGGGCAGCACATTCTTCTGGGAATCTGTTATCTGAGAATTGTCACCTTTTGTGAGGAATTCTTACATAACACTTGTTTCTTATTGAAAAAGCAAGAGATATAGCAAACAATCAGCCTTAGGCTTAACTTCATGATGTAAAATGGAATAAAATTCCATGTGCCTCTTTTGCACTCCCACTTTTTAAATAGTGCTCTATAATTTAAATAAGCACATTTTCTCTTCTCTCTAGTCCACTAAGGAAGTTTAGATTACAAATTCACAAATGAATCTACAATCTATGTAGACTCATGTATGAATACTAGCAATCTACAAATGCAGTGATTACAAATCTAAACTTTGCCAGTAGTAGAATGAGGAATAAATATCGTTTTTATTCCTTATTTGCATCATCAGTAATGAACACTGATCCTTTAGAACTACAAATATAATGTTGATATTTTGAGTTATCTGTTTTATATTTATCATTGAAATTCTTATTTTAAAGAGAAACATTTCAGAAGCAGCACATGTGTTAAATTCTGTATTTAACAGAAGCTTTTTAAAAAAATGCAGGTATTGGTATCCTTGCCCTAATCACAGTGATTTCCTTGTTTTCACAACTCACATATACTGCCTTTGCTCTACATGGAAGAGATCCTTGCTTTCCATGTTCTGCTCCAGTAATGTTCTGTTCTGCAGCATTAAGGTCTGGATTTGATCCAGCAGGTGTCTGTTTTCCTCCTCCAGGTTTCCTTTAAGTTGGCTGAGCAGCTGTTAAAACAGATGAAATTGCCCATGCATTTATACGTGAGTGTATTTTACACACAGATAATGAGATTGTCAGGAAAATTTAGGTCTACAGAGGGGTTCTTTGAGTCAAATCAAACTCAAAATCATGAATCAACTGGTAAAAAAGCCTCTTTGATGCTTTAAATAAATTAAACCAGTTTCTCTAATATGAGTCTGAAATTGTGTATTGCCTGTATAATAGGCAAATTAATTAGTCTTTGGATCCACTTGGATCCATTATCTATAAATGATTGATACTCCAGCACTTCATATGATTTTATGAACCTATAAATACAGTTATAAAAATATTCTAATGATTCCAGCCATTATAAACAGCAGAATTTCCACATACCTCACACTGATTATTTAGCTTTGTTGATGTAATATCCAGTTGCTGGTACTGTTCTTTGAGTTTTGAAAACTCAGCTTCTAACCGTGTTTGTTCCAGTTTGGAATTGTTCAGTAATGTTTTCAGATTCTTGTGGTCAGTTTGGAGCACTTCATTCTCCCTCAGGAGCTGACTGTACGTGTGAGTGAGCCTGGGATGCAAAGACACCATCAGAGTGCTGAAAATGAATTTGCTACCCACACTCCCTCTGAAACATGACATTTCTAACTACTCTATAAAATATATACACAAATTCCTTACTGTCACATACTGTAAGTTATCCCAGTTTAATTTTCCTAGGAATGTGTTCTGCCTTTGAGCCAAGCACTGCTCTCTAAATATTTAAATACAAAGCAGCATCTCTACATCACAACTGGTTTTAAGATACCCCTTTTCAGAATAAAAGAATCTTACAAAACAGCCACGATTTCTTGCCAACACAAAACAGGAATGGCCCGAACTTTGACTATCATGGCAGTTACACTCACCCATTCCTGGGCTCCCTTTGTCCCTCCTGGGCCCTGCCATGCCCCTTTGTCCCACATATCCCCCCAGGATATAAAGATTATTTTTGTGGGATCATGAGTATTTGGAAGAGCAGTGTCAGGTGTCAAAGAAATGTGAAGAACACACCACTTGTTTAGGCTGCACTGGCAGCCAGAATTCTTTACCTTTCATTTTCATCCCGAAGCTTTTTGTATTCTGCTGCCACAGTTTCATGTTTCTCACTTTGCTGCAGCATTTTGTCCTGCTCTGTCTTAAGAACTTTCTCCAGTTCTTCCAGCTGCACTTTCTGTTTCAGCAATTGATTGTACCTGCAAACACAGTATTTACTTCCTTTTATGGAATGACCCCAAAAAAAAGGGAATTTTGATGAAATGGCCTTTGTTAAAGTTTTAAATCTAGTGATTAAGTGGTGGTGATTTTATTCATTCTATCATTTTATTAGAGAGTGATTTCTGCTGAATGGCAGACTCACTTTCATGAGTATTTACCTATCCTCCAAGTCCTTGTGCTCCACCTCTAGGTTTTTGTGAGCAGACTTGAGGCTGCCGTGCTTGGTGATGAGGGTCTCGTACTCGGCAGCCTGGCGCTCGTGCAGCTGCTCCAGGCGCTCGTGGTCCTTGAGCAGGGCCTCGTAGAGTCCCTTCAGGTCCTCGCGCTCCTTCAGCACCACCTCGTTCTCGTTCTCCAGGGCCGACTGCTGGATCAGCAGCTGTGCGTTCTGGTTCATCAGGGACGTGCTTTGGGAGTTCAGTGTGGAATTCTCAACCTGCAGCCAGAAACATTGGCAGTTTGGGTTACTTTATCTCCCACTTAAAGATTTCTTGGGTTTAACCCTTTGTGACCTTCTGGCTGTTCCACTGACAAATTTTTCTTATATCCCAGGAGACAGCTCCAATTCAAAACATTCCAGGAATATTTTTTAGCAGAAAGCATTGAAGCATGTGATTAAATTGACAGGGATGGATCAAATTATTATTTACCTTTCAACATCTGTTAAAATGTTATCTTGCTGACAGGGCCATTTTTCCCTAGCACCAAGATACCTTGGAGAAATAGATCACCAGTGATCCTAATAAAAGCCAAATCTGTGACATGACTAAAATAAAAAGAAACTTCCACACTGGCATGGAGATTTATTTTTTTTAAAATTCTGTACTGTCACCATGAAGTCTTCACGGTATCCACGCATTCCTTCACAATGAGACTTCCAACAGGAACAGCCATTTAACAGAAAGAGCAAGATAAATAATAGCACCTGGAAGGAACTACCCATGCTCTTTTCTGTGCTCTTTTGTGGAATAGCACCAGTTCTCCAACAACTGTCCCAGAACAGCATTAATGTGTATTAATACACTAAAGCCTTCAAGCCCCAACCAACCAACAACTTCACTTTTTGTGCCTCTGAAGAAATCCTTGGGTACCTTAAAGAATTGGTGCTTGTCACCTGACCTGTACCAGCCTCCTTCTCTTTCCTGTCCAAGAGATGAAAACCACAAACTACTGAGCCCTCTAATACCCTTGGGGTATCTCTTAAGGAAAAAAAAATTACATCTCTCACTCCAGTTCCTGCTGTTACCAGGGAACAAATCCCTTCCTGCTGGAACTGCAGTGTTCTTTGTTACAGATGAGAAAGCTGAATCTTTCACTGGAAATGAAGTCATGTCTGATGGCATGGGTGCGCTGGGAAACTTCCCAGGCTGAATCCCAAATTTGGTTAGGTCAGAATTCCTAGACATCCTTTCCCTTGGCTGCTCCTTTTGGGCATCAGGAGGAATAGAAGAATTAGTTGCCAAGGAAATTTTGTCACAGTCCAGGTAGAGCAGCTCAGTCTGCACTTCAGATTTAGCCAAGACTTCATCACTTTGATTTTGCTGAACATATTTCAACTTCCACTTGGATTTGCAGTTCATGGAGAATTGTCTTGGCAGAGAGGAAAGGCCTGTGCTGCTGGGCACGAGGCAAAAAAGGAACTACATAGATATTTCTGGGTTTTTTTGATGAAGGGAATTACAAAATACTCAGAGAGTTCTGAATGCCAGCAATCCCCTCTCTACTGGTTAAATGGGATACTTCCATGTCATATCCATTGGTTTTTAACAAGCAGAGGTGGTACAGGGTGTGCACCAATGTTCTGTTTTACCGGAGTGCTGTGCACTAATGACATTTCAAAGTAGCAACAGAAAGTGCATCCATTGGACAACGACGTTCTGCTTTCCAGGAAGAGCCGGGAGGAGACTCCAGACATCCACCAAATGCATTATTTGTTCCATTTAAATAGTCCTTGACATCTTGATTTCCATCAGCCCTCCATCCTTTCTGACACTCTTTACTATTTCTGCTGCATTGTGGGGTTTTTATCCCCTCTTGAAGGAGTTTTGAGTCTTAGGACTCCAAAAAGCATTAAAGTGATTAACCAGAATATTTGATGTTTAAAGAAAAAATATATACATGTAATAACTCAATTACACTACAAGGGCACCATCTGAATTTTGGCCAGAAGAGCTGCAAGACTCTGGGGACAACAATTTTTATAATTTCCACGGTCCCACATTACCTTTTTTACTGCCTCTCAATTATCTAAATTCAGGTCATCACATCTGTATGTAGCTTTCCATTTTCTTTTGGTTTTTTGAAAATCTTCTGTGTTTAAGTATCTTGATCTTCCTCTTAGTATGGCCTTTATTTTTTTTTGTATTTATAAAAATGGATAAAATTTATTAGAATATGGTTGGACACACATACTTCCCTGATCTAATTTAGATGTATAAATACAATAAAAAACCCAAGGAATCTTGCAAGAGTGGATAAGAGAATCTACTTCTAAATATAAAGTCAAGATTTTACATTGGACAAAGGATTAAAACAGATTTCTAAAAATGTAGTTATTCATCAGCAAAAAACCAATTATTTGACTGCTAAGTGCAGATTATTTTCACATTACCTTCTTTCCCATGTCTCTGCAGGAAGCCAAATGTCTTTTTAAAGCTAACGATAACAATGTATTTTAAGTTCTCCTTTGGGAAAAAAAACCCCTTTAATTTTATTTTTGAAAGCAAACTAAGGCAGCATTACCTGCAGCTTGGCATTCTGAGTTTGCAGAGTTGTGTTTTGCTCCTGCAGGGACGCAGTCTGTCTCTGCAGGGCCAGGATCTGGGCCTGCAGGTTGTTGTTCTGTGTCTCAAGCTGCTTGAGCTGCGTTTTCAGCGCCTGCTTCTCTGCCTGCAGTGTCGCGTTCTGGGGGGTTAAAAATCACACAAAACCTCAGTTCACAGCTGCTCCAGGAACTCCAAGATAAAACAGAAGTGTTTTCCAGACCATGAAAAGCAGGAGGACTGTGCAGAGATTTACAGGGTGGGATAAAACTGCAGAACAAACTGCAGAACAAACACTTTGGGAGGATTTATCACTGGAAAAACAGGTAACAGATGTTGCACCTATGGAGAAACAGGAGAGGAACCTCCAGGACTGGGGTAAATAGGGATTATATAACAAGCATTTCAGAGAGAGCTGTGGATTCAAAAGGGCAAATTCAGGTCTTCACATTTCCTTTTTAAATGCCTGTCAAGTTCTTCATGGCATCCCACAGAGCAGAATCCAGCTGCTAGACACACTGTATTTAATTCAGATTCTGCTTGGGATGGACAAAAGATGATAAAGTGTCTTAACAGAACCCTCATTTGCATTACTGGAACAGTTCACCACAAATAATTACCACCAGAATCATATTTAAAACATATCTTACATTCCTCTCCACCTCAATTAATCTATCTTTAACTTTCAATAATTCTCTAGTAGTCTCCTGATTTTCTTTCTCCCACTTATTGACAGACTGATTTTCTTCTCCACTTCTTGGAGGAGAATTCTGAACCATCCTTTCCTCTTCTTGTCTTTGCTTGAGAGCTTCATAGTTCTTCTTCACCTGGAATTATTTAGGACAGCTTAGGTTAGGTTTAGAATTTTCCAGTTTTTTATGTCCAAATTTATTAATTTATTACCTGACCATGCCCCTCCTCAAAGAACAGGAAGTGCTATTACTGTATTTGTAAATTTGTTTTTTGTACGTCTTTGGGGAGATGATGTACAAATTATTTATCGATATGGACACTTTAACCCCAACAAACAGCAGACCTCTATTTTCTAGTTTTATTTCAGCGTTTTTAACTGTATCCCCCAATTTTTATACTAAAATTCTACAACCAAGGTGATAAAATTTCCTTTTTCAACCAATCTACTCAGGCTGCTCAAGGTAGTCCAGAAAATGTAACCGGAAATGACATCCCAAATCAAATCAACTCCAGGTTATTTATCCAGCTGACGTTTTCATGGCCAGTGAATAAATTCAACAACTTTTCATGTGATTTCAACAGAGTCTTAAAAGCATTCACAACTTTGTGCTGCTTTCTATCACCTGAATAATGCCCAATTTTTGCTGTCTTAGCCAAAAAGTATAGAAATAACAACAGCTCATTTAATATTATAGAAAAATGCCCTTTTCTTTACTGTTTTCAGTTCCTGACGCAGCTGCTGGTTTAAATTTGTTGATTCTTCCAAACGAGCCTCCAATGCAGCAATTTTTTCTTCTTTTATTTCCAGAGACTTCTTGAGCGTGGATTCTAATTTGGACTCCAAAAGCTTGTACCTACTGGCCAACAACAAAAAAATACATCTGTATTTCAAATAATTATTCCAGGTATTTAAATTCTACAATGTTCTAGAATAGACTCATAGCTACATTCAAAAATTCCTGAGTGCTGTGGTCAAAAGTATGAAGACACCTCAGCATCCACAGCAAGTCCTGTGTCAAAAATAACCAGAAGATGGTTGTCCAAGCCATTTTTGACTCCTCCTTTCTTTTAAAACATGTTAGACCCAGAAAAAGACCCATTCAGGCACACCAGGGGGGTGCCGGGTTTCTCTGCATCATTAGTGAGTGGTGTCTGCGCTCCTTCTGGCTCCACTCCAGCAAATCCAACGGGGACCTGAACTCAATTAGAATGTCAAGTATTTGGAGAGCAAGATTTTCATCAGTTCCCATTTCCTGCCAGCTCCAAAGGGAAGGACAGAGAAGGAGATTGAGCACAGGACAGTGCAGGTGCACAGTTGTTCAGTGCATCAATGTGCAAACTGCTCACTCAGCCCAGCTGCTGATATTTTAAGATTGCTACCACCCTTGATATGCAAAGCTTCCATTTTTACCATATTCACGATATTGTAGGGCACTTAAAATCCCCCAAAATGTCAATTTGAGAGAGAAGTGGTCAGAATAAACCGTATTGATTTAGAACTGCACATCCTTTATGGGAAATACTGAAACCCACACTCATTAATCACTTCTAAGCAGTTCAGTTCCTGTGTGTGGCTCAGAATCTGGAGAACACCCACTCCTCCCCACAGCTGGATAAAATAAACCCAACCACTGATATCCCCCTTTCTAATCCTGACTGCTGAAAGATCCATCAGTTTTGTGAAGGGAAGAAACTGCAGGAGACTCCTGAATGGACAACAGCATCAGATCCAGTCAGCAACTGGAGCAGAAGACCAATGGGAAGAGAATTAATAAGCAGAAAGCTGTCCAGTAGCATCATGCAGCAGGAGAATCCGAGATTTTCAGATATGACAACTAATTCCCAAGGATTTATGAAATAGTACGCAGCCTGTGACTAGTAGAATATATAGTATTTCACCTTACTGAGCTGAATCACAGATTTGGCTACAAGTAATTCCTGCTACTGAAAAATGACACAATTCTATAGAAAACAAAGGAGGAACAATAACAGTAGCAGAGATCCAATACCCACTTACACTTTGAACAATGAAAGATGGTACAAATTTTTTAATATAACTGCAAGTTGGGTTATTTTGGATTCAGAGTCAAAATCCATAAATCTGTTTGTCCAAGGACAGCAGGCAAGAGAAGATTGAAAACACTTCAAAGTTAACTTATAAAACGTGGCCACTTTAGACCTCAACAGAAAGACTCTAAGGTGCTACCAAGATAATTTCTTAAAAACCACAAGCAGCTCTTTGCAATCAGGAGGAGGAAAATGGTACATTTTTATTTTCCATCATCAAAATGACAGAGGCAGATGAAAAACTACACCGAGAAGTAATTTTATCCATAATGAACCCAGCTCTTCATGGCCCTGATGGAAGAGCTGGTAATGACTCACCTATGTATTGTTATGTAAGGAAAGCAGTCCAGGTATCTTTGAGATGAATGAAGAAGTTGAGAACAATGGAAAAGCAGGATATTTATTGGCAGAGCAAAATTTCAAACCAATCCTAGTTTTCACTTTGAAAACAAACATTGCCCTTTTATGATCCTCCAACTCTACGTGGAGCTTGGTGTCCTAGGGTGACAGTATGAGCTAGAGTCCAAGGCAGCGAAGTGGTATGCCACTATTGACATCGCCAATGCATTTTTCTCCATTCCTCTGGCAGCAGAATGCAGGCCTCAGTTTGCCTTCACATGGAGGGGAGTGCAGTACACCTGGAATCGTCTGCCCCAGGGGTGGAAACAGCCCCACCATCTGCCATGGACTGCTCCAGGCTGCACTAGAAAAGGGTGAGGCTCCAGAACACCTGCAGTACATCGATGACATCATTGTGTGGGGAAACAGGGCAGCAGAAGTGTTTGAGAAAGGAGAGAGGATCATTCAGATCCTTCTGAAAGCTGGTTTCGCCATCAAGAGGAGCAAAGTTAACGGACCAGCTTGTGAGAGATCCAGTGCCTGGGAGTG
>VWZP01004823.1:2058-14990 GCA_013396995.1 Dicaeum eximium | reverse complement strand
GCCCAAAATTGGGGGAAAGGATGCAAAAGAGGGAAATGATCCAAACTAGGGGGGAAAGGACCCAAAATGGAGGGGAAGTGACCCAAAATGGGAAAAGGACCCAAAATACAGGGAGACGATCCAAAATAGGGAGAAGAGACACAGACCAGGGGAAAAAAGGACCCAAAATAAGGGGGAAAGGGCCCAAAATAGGAAGGGAGGAAAAAAAACCAAAATGAGAGGACGAAGGGTGTCCTGGGATGTTGTGGGATCTTGTGGGGTGTCACAGGGTGTTGTGGAGTGACCCTACCTGTGGCAGGGCGGGCACAGATGCTCAGTGCCAGGAGCAGCCACGGGAACATCCTGAGGGACATGGTGACACGTTGAGGGACAGGGGGACACCCTGCAGGACATAGGCCAGGCCCAGGACCTCGGAGACTGGGGCCCCGGGGGAGGGACAGCGACGCACAGAAGAGGACAGGGACACATAGGAGAGATGAGGACAGAGATTCACAAGGGGGACGGTGACACACAGATCAGGACAGGGACACAGATAGGGGTGATAGGGAGGACAGTGGGGGATGGGGACAAACAGAGGGGAAGGGACACGATGCCACCAGGACACACATCAGGGGACAATGTCGCCACACCTGTGGGGATGCTGCCACCAGGATGCCTCTGGTGACAGCCAGCACAGGGCCACGTGACTCCGTGGGTGACACTGACCCTTGCCCCGTCCCCAGTCTGTCCCCAGGGGTGGTTGGGGTCTCCTGAGCACAGTGGCCCTGGGACACCCTGGTGGGTGTCACTTGCTTCTAGACCACTTGTCACCAGCTGAACAAGTTCCCCATCCTGCCCTGGTGGGAGGTGACATTCAGCTGGGACACTGCAGTGGTGACAGTGAGGACAAGGTGGCAGGAACTGCATCGGGGAGTGTTTCGCGATGGCTGAGATGAAGGTGCTGGTGGCACTGTGGTGGCATTGATGCTGTCCCAGGTCATGTCCCCATCCATGGCCATGTCTCCATCCATATCACAGTCCCCCACAGGTCCTCATCCATTTCTTAGGTCAATGTCTTTACTTTTACCCCAATTTCAGAGCTTTCAAAGAGATGAACAGAAACCTTTTCAATTCAAGGCCAAAACGAAAGGATTTACGTGTCCCTGCTGGTAGAGCATTAACGTGCTTGCATTTGGCTGTGGAAGATGCCCATGGGAGAAAGAAAACGATGGATTTATGTTGGAGACCTCCAAGACCATCATGTGTTGGTGAAGACACCAGAAGATGCAAAAAGTAAGATTTTTCTGGGGTCAGAAGTTGACAAATCTGCTCTCCACCATGGATTTCTGATGTTGCTCTGTGGATATTTCCAGCTGCCCACGGGGACCCAGAAGGATGTGGAGTCCTCAGGCAGGTGTCTTCCTGACACAAATCACTGGCACTATGGGTCACCAGGGCTCAGCCGACCGAGGATCACTGGGGACCATCCAGCGTAGATCCTCCCATGGGGGATGGAGCTGGAGCAGTGCACGGAGCTCTTACTGCACTGGGGCACTCACAGGGCTTCCCTCAGTGGAGCCTCCATTGATGTTGGGTCATGGCAGATCTCCTGGCGAAGCTCTTCCCACACTGGGGACATTTGTAGGGCCTTTCCCTGGTGTGGATGCACCAGTGCCTGGCGAGGGTGAAGTTCTGCTTGAAACCCATCCCGCAGTTGGGGCAGCGGAAGGGCCTCTCCTCTACACCATCACACTCACACAGAGGAGAGGCCCTTCGGCTGCCCCCACTGCGGGAAGAGCTTCAGGCACACGTCTAACCTCATAATCCAGTGGCGCATCCACACCGGGGACAGGCCCTACGAGTGTCCCCGGTGTGGGAAGAGCTTCAAGACGAGCTCTGAACTGACTATACACCTGAGGAACCACACGTGGCAGATGCCGTACGAGTGTGGGCAGTGTGGGAAGAGCTTCAACCAGAGATGAAACCTGACTGCCCACCAAAAGATTCACACTGGGGAAAGTCCCTACGGGCGTGCTAAAAGCAGGAAGAGGTTTAAGACCAGTTCCAATCTCCTCCTTCACCAGCCCACTGACACAGGGAAGAGGCCCTTCCGCTGCCCTGACTGCGGGAAGGGCATCAGGCACAACTCCACCCTCACCAGGCACCGGCGCATCCGCACCAGGGAGAGGCCCTACGAGTGTCCCAAGTGCAGAAAGAGCTTTGCCAAGAGCTCTACCATGACCCAACATCAATGGAGGCACCACTGAGGGCAGACCTGCGAGTGCCCCAAGTGCAGGAAGAGCTCCATGCGCTGCTCCCGCTCCATCCCCCACGGGAGGATCCGCACTGGATGATCCCCAGTGACCCCCGGTGGGCAGAGCCCCGGTGATCCATGGTGCCGGTGATCCGTGTTGGGAAGACACCTGCCTGGGGGCTCCACATCCTCCTGGCTTCCCCTGGCCTGGATTTTCTTTTCATTTCTCTTTGTCCTTTCCAAAAACCCAAAACCGGGGTAAAAATAAAAACGTTGGACTGAGACAAGGATGGGGACATGGGGGGATCTTCCAGGGATGTGGGGGATGCTGGTTCCGAGGGAGCTGAGGATTCCTGGGAGGGACTTGGGGCCTGCTCAGGGCTTTGGGAACCCCATGGTGAGTGGCTGCAGCAGTGCTGGGAGAGCCTGGTGGAGGTTCTGGGGCAGCTGATCAAGGACCCCCTGCCCTGGAAATGTCCCCATGTCTCCCTGTTCTGCTTCTTGTTGTCTCCTGTGCACGATCCTCCTCACACGACTGTCACCCCCCTCTCTCTCACCCATTACTGTGTCACCCTGCTCCTGGTCCTGTTCTGCTCCCATCCCAGCCTCAATGCCATTCCTGGTCTCATTCCCTGTNCCTGCCTGGGGGCTCCACATCCTCCTGGCTTCCCCTGGCCTGGATTTTCTTTTCATTTCTCTTTGTCCTTTCCAAAAACCCAAAACCGGGGTAAAAATAAAAACGTTGGACTGAGACAAGGATGGGGACATGGGGGGATCTTCCAGGGATGTGGGGGATGCTGGTTCCGAGGGAGCTGAGGATTCCTGGGAGGGACTTGGGGCCTGCTCAGGGCTTTGGGAACCCCATGGTGAGTGGCTGCAGCAGTGCTGGGAGAGCCTGGTGGAGGTTCTGGGGCAGCTGATCAAGGACCCCCTGCCCTGGAAATGTCCCCATGTCTCCCTGTTCTGCTTCTTGTTGTCTCCTGTGCACGATCCTCCTCACACGACTGTCACCCCCCTCTCTCTCACCCATTACTGTGTCACCCTGCTCCTGGTCCTGTTCTGCTCCCATCCCAGCCTCAATGCCATTCCTGGTCTCATTCCCTGTCCCATTTTCCCTGTCCTGTTGCCATTCTCCATTCTCGGTCTCAATGCCGCTCCCATATTTTCATTGCTCCATTCTGTGTCCCGATCCCATACTCCCAATTCTGGTCCCATTCCAGGTCTCTCTCCCATATACCTGGTCCCATTCCAGTTCCTATTCCCGGTCCAATTCACGATCCCCAGTCGCCATTTCCAGCCCCAGTTCTGTAATACCAGTCCCTGTACCCATTCCTGGTCTCAGTCATGTATTCTTAGTACCTCTCTACATTCCTGCTCCCATTTCCACTCCCTGTCCCCATTCCCGGTCCCTGTCCCTATTCCCAGTCCTGTCCTGTGTTCCCGGTCCCATTCCTGAGGGCCGCCTTTGGCATGGGGCCCTGAGGGCTGCACAGCTGGGGCTGGCTGTGCCACACGAACCGTTCAGCCCCGCTGCTGTCCTTGGCCAGCTGCAGAGAGCACAAGGCTTTGGCCATTTCTCAGAGGCCCCAGGCTGGCCAGAGCAGCCCCTCCTGCCAGCACCCGCTGTGGCTCAGAGCCCTCCCTCGTGCTGGGGCCATGCAGGGGACACGGGCCTGGAGGAGGCTCCTGTTCTTGGCACAGGGGCAAGGCTGCGGCTCCAGGCTCTGGGAGCCAGGGGAGGCCCAGCTGCAGAGCTCACAGCCCCTCCTGGGTTTCACCTGGGCACTGCGGAACACGAGTCCCCACCCCACATTCTCTCTGCGGTTGGTGTTTCCGTGTTCCCTGACCGGTACTCATATTCCCATGTTCGGGTCCTGTCCCCATTCCCGCTCGCTGTCCCCAGTCCCTGTCCCCATTCCCGGTCTCTGTCCCTATTCCCTTTCCCCATTCCCTGTCCCCATTCCCGCTCGCTGTCCCCAGTCCCTGTCTCCATGCCCGGTCCCTGTCCCCTCTCACCGGACGCCGCCGCCACTGCTCCGGTCCCACCCGGCCCTCACGTGACCGAGGAAAAACCGCGCTGCTCCCGCCCACCAATCCCAGCGCGCAAACGCCTCTGAATTTGCATAACCACACCTCTAAGACTGACCCCGCCCCCAGCCGGCTGCGGCCCACTCCGGGCGCTGTTTCCTCCCAGTTCGCTCCCAGTGCTCCCAGTAAGAGCGGGACTGGCAGGGAAAGCGCTCCCAGTTCCTGCCCGCCGCTCCCACCATCGCTCCCGGCGCTCTCCCTGTCGTTCCCAGTGCTCCCAATATCGCTGCCAGTGCCGTGCGGGGCGGGGCCGCTTTGGAACCCGCCCAGGGCAGAGCGCGGCTGCTTTTGGGTGTGGGCACTGCCCGGGCCGGGCTGGGAGCGGAGGAGCAGCGGGAGGAAGAGGAGGGACAGAGCAGAGGGAGGAAGAGCAGGAGCGGGAGGAGGAGCAACACCAACCCCACGCGGTTCCCCCGCTCAGGCCGCAGCTCCCCCGGTACTGCCGGCATCCTGCCGGGGACGCGCTGCGGGGATCTCCTTGCCCTTGCCTGTGGCACGGAGCCAAATCCCATCCTCTCCTGGTCCTTCCTCTCCCAGACCAGGAGCTGGGCACAGAGAGCAGAGAGGACAAATCCCTGCAGCAGAACCTCGTGGCAGAGGCCGTTTGGAGCGTATCCACAGCGCATGAATCTGACGGGGAGGAAAAGCCCTAGAGATCCCGCACCAGGAGGGGCTGCAAACGCAGATCGCGGGGATCCGAGGAGGAAAGACCCATCCTGGGCCGGGGAGGCAGCCAGAGCTCAGATCTGGGGGTCCATGGGCAGCCTCAGGATGGAGATAAGCCTCACAAGTGCTTGGAATGTGGGAAGAGCTTCAGCCAGAGCTCCAACCTGATCAGACACCAGAGGATCAATACTGGGGAGAGGCCCTACGAGTGTCCCCTACGAGTGTGGGAAGAGCTTCAGCCAGAGCTCCAACCTGATCAGACACCAGAGGATCAATACTGGGGAGAGGCCCTACGAGTGTCCCCTACGAGTGTGGGAAGAGCTTCAGCCAGAGCTCCAACCTGATCAGACACCAGAGGATCAATACTGGGGAGAGGCCCTACGAGTGTCCCCTACGAGTGTGGGAAGAGCTTCAGCACGAGCTCCCAGCTGAGTGTTCACCAGAGGAGCCACATGGGGGAACAACCCTATGAGTGTCCCCATTGTGGGAAGAGCTTCTCACTGAGCTCTCACTTGACCCGACACCAGCGGAGGCACCACTGAGGGAAGCCCTGGGAGTGCCCCAAGTGCAGGAAGAGCTCTGTGCGCTGCTCCAGCTCCATCCCCCACGGGAGGATCTGCGCTGGATGATCCCCAGTGACCCCCGATAGGCAGAGTCCTGGTGATCCGTGGTGCCGGTGATCCGTGTTGGGAAGACACCTGCCTGGGGGCTCCACATGCTCCTGGCTCCCCCTGGCCTGGATTTTCTTTTCATTTCTCTTTGTCCTTTCCAAAAACCCAAAACAGGGTTAAAAATAAAGACGTTGGACTGAGACAAGGATGGGGACATGGGGAGACATTCCAGGGATGTGGGGGATGCTGCGTCCAGGGGAGCTGAGGGAGGGAGCTGGGTGGAGCTTGGTGGTTCCTCAGGGTTGTGCACACCCAAGGCCCAGCAGCTCCAGCTGTGCTGGGCGACCCCGGTGGAGGTAGTGGGGCAACTGATCTAGGACCCCCTGCCCTGGAACGGTCCCCCTATCCCCCATCCTGCTTCATGGTGTCCCCTGTGCTGGATTCTCCTCAGCCCACTGTCACGACCATCTCTCCCACCCATTCCTGTGTCACCTTGCTCCTGGTCCTGTTCTGCTCCAAACCCAGCCTGAATGCCATTCCTGGTCTCATTCCCTGTCCCATTTTCCCTGTGCTGTTGTCGTTTTGCTAATCTCGGTTCCAATGCTGCTGCCAGATTTCCATTGCTCTATTTCGTGTCCCAATGCCATATTCCCATTCCCGGTCCCTATCCCAATTCCCAGTCTCTGTCCCCATTTGCAGTCCGAGTCCCGCACTACGTGTCCCTGTCCCCATTCTCGGTCCCAGTTCAGTATTCCCTCTCACTCTATACACTCCTCGTCCCAAGCCCGGTCCCTTTCCGAATTCCTTGTCCCCATTCCGGGTCACTGTCCCAATTCCCATTCCCTGTCCACATTCCCGGTCCCTATCCCCCATTCCCGATCCCCATTCTCATTCCCGGTTCCGGTCCCCATTCCCGGACCCCCCGGCCCTCACGTGACCGAGGAATCACCGCGCTGCTCCCGCCCACCAATCCCAGCGCGCGATCGCTCCTGTATTTGCATAACCTCGCCCTTATGCTTGGCCCCGCCCACTGCCGGCCGCAGCCGCCTCCGGGCGCTGTTTGCTCCCAGTTCGCTCCCAGTGCTCCCAGTAAGAGCGGCACAGGCAGGGAAAGCGCTCCCAGTTCCTGCCCGCCGCTCTCAGCATTGCTGCCGTTACTAACCCGATCGTTCCCAGTGCTCCCGATATCACTCCCAGAGCCGCGCGGGGGGGACCACATAGGAACCCGCCCAGGGCAGAGCACGGCTGCTTTTGGGTGTGGGCACTGCCCGGGCCGGGCTGGGAGCGGAGGAGCAGCGGGAGGAAGAGGAGGAGCGGGAGGAGGAGGAAAAGGAGGAGCGGGAGAACGAGCAGCACCAACACCGCGCAGGACGCCCGCTCCGGCCGCTGCTGCCCCGGTACCGCCGGCATCGCCCCCGGAACCCGCAGGTGAGCGGGGAGGGGGAGCTCGCCCCGAATCCATCGGGGATGCATCCGAAAAACGGATGTTTCTCTCGAGCTGGAGACAAGGGTAATACGGGGCGGGTTTCCGGCATGGTTCTTTTTCAGGGGTCAGGGCATATTTGTATCTTGCAGAACCCCAAAGCCCAGCCGGGAATGTCCCTGCAGGGATCCCTTGGAGGGGCCCAGGTGGCGATCACTCGATCCCGGCGGGCACAGGGGCGATCTCGGCTTTGGGGATCCCTGGCAGAGCCGGCGGGGACGGCGGGANTCCTCTCCTTGTCCTTCCTCCCCCAGAGCAGGACCTGGGCATGGAGAGCAGGGAGGACAAATCCCCGCGGCAGAACCTCGTGGCAGAGGCCAATTTGAGGAGATCCACAGCGCAGGAATCAAACAGGGAGGAAAAGCCCCGGAGATCCCGCACCAGGAGGGGCTGCAAATGCAGATCACAGGGATCCGAGGAAGAAAGACCCACCTTGGGCCCGGGAGGCGGCCAAACCTCAGAGCTGGGGGTCCATGAGCAGCCTCAGGATGGGGAGAAGCCCCACAAGTGCTCAGATTGTGGGAAGAGCTTCAGGTGGAGATCAGACCTGATGAGACACCTTAGGAGCCACACCGGGGAGAGGCCCTACGAGTGTCCTGAGTGTGGGAGAAGGTTCAGCCACAGCTCCCACCTGACTGTCCACCAGATGAACCACACCGGGGAGAGGCCCTACGAGTGTGATAAATGCAGGAAGAGGTTTCACACCAGCTTCACTCTCTTCCTGCACTATCGCACTCACACAGAGGAGAGGCCCTTCTGCTGCCCTGACTGCGGGAAGGGCTTCAGGCACAACTCCACCCTCGTCATCCACCGGCGCATCCACACTGGGGAGAGGCCCTATGAGTGCCTCCAGTGTGGGAAGAGCTTCAGGACGAGCTCCAAGCTGACTATCCACCAGAGGAGCCATACGGGGGAACGACCCTACGAGTGTGGGGAGTGCGGAAAGAGCTTCAGCGAGAGCTCCAGCCTGATTGTCCACCAGAGATACCACACCGGACAGAGGCCCTATGAATGTGGGGAGTGTGGGAAGAGCTTCAGGAGGAGCTCACACCTGACTGTACATCAGATGACCCACAGTAGGGAGAGGCCCTACGAATGTGATAAATGCAGGCAGAAATTTCAGACCAGCTCCCATCTCCTGAGGCACCAGCGCAGTCACACAGAGGAGAGGCCCTTCCAGTGCCCTGACTGCGGGAAGGGCTTCAGGTACAACTCTCACCTCGTCAACCACCGGCGCATCCACACTGGTGAGAAGCCCTATGAGTGTCCACAGTGTGGGAAGAGCTTCTCACAGAGCTCTAACTTTATCCAACACCAACGGAGGCACCATTGAGGGAAGCCCTGCGAGTGCCCCGAGTGCAGGAAACGCTTCGTGCGCTGCTCCAGCTCTATCCCCCTTGGGAGGATCCCTGCTGGATGATCCCCAGTGACCCCCCAGGAGGCATAGCCTTGGTGATCCGGGGTTCCTGTGATCCATGTTGGGAAGACACCTGCCTGGGGGCTCCACATCCTCCTGGCTCCCCCTGGCCTGGATTTTCTTTTCATTTCTCTTTATCCTTTCCAAACACCCAAAACCGGGGTCAAAATAAAGACACTGGACTGAGCCAAGGATGGGGACATGGGGGGATCTTTCAGGAATGTGGGGGATGCTGGGTCTGGGGGGGCTGAGGGATCCTGGAAGGGAAGCGGGGTTGGCACCCCCAGGGCTTTGGCACCCCCAAGCCCAGCAGCTGCCCTGCGAGACCGTTGGTGTGGATACAGTGCAGCAGATAAGGAAGGCCCTGTCTGGGAACTGTTCCTGTGTTGTCCCATCTCCTCCCGTGTCTCCCTACTCCTGTTCCCTTTCCTGCTCCCATCCCAGTCTGGATCCCAGTCTGGGTGTCCTTCCATGTCCTTGTCCTGTATTTTCTGCCTGGTTTCTGTTCTCGTGTTCCCAAACCCACATTCCGTGTCCTCTTCCCGTCCCGTATTCCCAGTCTTGCATTTCCATTTCTATATTCCCTGTCCCGTTCCCATATATCTATTTCCACTCTTGCTTCCGTATTCCAGTTTCCAACCCCCATCCCATCTTCCTAATCCCCATCCCATATTCTCGTTCCAGTTGGTGTTTCCATATTCACTGTCCCATTCTAAAACTCCCATTCCCGGTCCCATTTTAGGCTGCACTCTATATTCTCTATCCCCAATCCTGGTCCCAGTCCCAGTCTCTATGTTGTATTTCTAGTCCCGTGCCGAGTCCCATTTCCTTATCGCGGTCCATGTCCCCATTTGCAATCCCATTCCCATGGTCATGGTCCTCGTCTCTTATTTCCACTCCCAGTCCCTGTCCCCGATTTCGGTTCCGATTCCCGATCCCAGTCTGCATTCCCGGTCCCTGTTACCTCTCATCGGACGCCGCCGCCATCGCGCCGGCCCTCACGTGACCGAGGAAACGCCGCGCTACTCCCGCCCACCAATCCCAGCGCGCGATCGCCCCTGTATTTGCATAACCACGCCCTTAGGCTTAGCCCAGTCCACCGCCGGCTGCAGCCGGCTCCAGGCGCTGTTCCCTCCCAGTGCTCCCAGTAAGAGCGGGACTGGCAGGGAAAGCGCTCCCAGTTCCTGCCCGCTGCTCTCAGGATTGCTCCCAGTGTCCCGCAAGGCGGGGCCGCTTTGGAACCCGCCTAGGGCAGAGCGCGACTGTTTTTGGGTGTTGGCACCTGCCCGGGCCCGGCTGGTAGCGAAGGAGCAGCGGGAGGAAGAGGAGGGACAGAGCAGCGGGAGGAAGAGGAGGGACAGAGGAGGAGGAAAAGGAAGAGCGCGAGGAGGAGCAGCACCAACACCGCGGGGTTCCGCTCAGGCCGCAGCTCCCCCGGTACCGCCGGCANCCCCGGCAGCCTGGAGGGGTGGGGTGGAGTCCGGACATGAGCGCCCTCCGGGCCCGCCGAGGCTGAAAGGGGCGCTGACTTCTCCAGCTGCACTGGGGCAGCGGGACCATCAAACCCAACGTGCTCGGCCCTTGTTCTCCCCTAAAGCAGCATTTCCCCTGCCCGAAACTTGGCTCGATGCAGGAGGAGGAGGCTGCGAGGAAGGGGAAGATGGCCCGGGAGCCGCAGGCAGGTGAGGAGGAAGTCAGTGCCCCTTTCCCCCTCTCTCCTGCTCCATCTCCCAGCCCAGCACGGCCCCCGGCTGCAGGACAGCCCCGCTGCCGACGCCGTCCTGCCGGGGACGCGCTGCGGGGATCTCCTTGCCCTTCCCTGTGGCACGGAGCCCAGTCCCATCCTCTCCTTGTCCTTCCTCCCCCAGAGCAGGAGCTGGGCACGGAGACCAGGGAGGACAAATCCCCAGAGCAGAACGTCATGGAAGAGGCCATTTTCAGCAGCTCCACGGCACAGCAACCTGACAGGAAGGAAAAACCCCAGACATCCCACACAAGGAGAGGCTGCAAACGCAGATCGCGGGGATCCGAGAAAGAAACACCTACCCTGGGCCGAGGAGGTGGCCGCATCTCGGAGCTGGGCGTCCATGGGCAGCCTCAGGATGTGGAGAAGCCCCACAGGTGCTCGGAATGTGAGAAGAGCTTCAGGAAGAGATGCTACTTGCTCAGCCACTGGAGAATCCACACAGAGGAATGGCCCTACGAGTGTGGGGAGTGTAGGAAGAGCTTCAGGTGGAGATCAGACCTGACTGTTCACCAGAGGAGCCACACGAAGGAACGACCTAACGAGTGTGGGGAGTGTGAAAAGAGCTTCACCCAGAGCTCCCACCTGATTGCCCACCGGAAGATTCACACCGGGGAGAAGCCTTATGAGTGTAATAAATGCAGGAAGAGGTTTCAGAACAAATCCAGTCTCCTCGTGCATTATCTCACTCACACAGAGGAAAAGCCCTTCCTCTGCCCCGAATGCGGGAAGGGCTTTAGGCAAAACTCCAACCTTGTCAGGCATCGGCGCATCCACACTGGGGAGAGGCCCTATGAGTGTCCTCAGTGTGGGAAGAGCTTCAGGACAACCTCCCATCTGATTGTACACCAGAGGAGCCACACGGGAGAACGGCCCTACGAGTGTGGAGAGTGCGGGAAGAGCTTCAGTGAGAGCTCCAGCCTGACTGTCCACCAGAGGATCCACACTGGGGAGAGGCCCTATGAGTGTGATAAATGCCAGAAAAGGTTTCACACCACCTCTGGTCTTCTCCAGCACCAACGAATTCACACAGAGGAGAGGCCCTACCGCTGCCCCGACTGCAAGAAGGGCTTCAGGCACAACTCCGCTCTAGTCAGCCACCGGCGCATCCACACCGGGGAGAGGCCCTATGAGTGTCCACAGTGTGGGAAGAGCTTCAGCACGAGCTCCCAGCTGAGTGTTCACCAGAGGAGCCACACGGGGGAACGGCCCTATGAGTGTGCCCAGTGTGGGAAGAGGTTCTCACTGAGCTCCAACTTGACCCAACACCAACGGAGGCACCACTGAGGGAAGCCCTGCAAGTGCCCCAAGTGCAGGAAGAGCTTCCTGCGCTGCTGTAGCTCCATCCCCCACGGGAGGATCCGCGCTGGATGATCCCCAGTGAGCCCCGGTGGGCAGAGCCCCGGTGATCCGTGGTGCTGGTGATCTGTGTTGGGAAGACACCTGCCTGGGGCCTCCACATCCTCCTGGCTCCTCCTGGCCTGGATTTTCATTTACTTTTTTTTTGTCCTTTCCAAATCCTGAGAACCAGGATAAAAATAAAAACATTGGACTCAGACAAGGATGGGGACATGGGGGAATCTTCCAGGGATGTGGGGGATGCTGGGTCCGAGAGAGCTGAGGGTTCCTGGGAGGGACTTGGGGCTTGCTCAGGGCTTTGGGCACCGAAGGCCCAGCGGCTCCAGCAGCGCTGGGAGAGCCTGGTGGAGGTTCTGGGGCAGCTGATCAAAGACCCTCTGCCCTGGAACTGTCCCCATGCCCCCTCTCCTGGTTGCTGGTGTCCCCTGTGCAGGATCCCCCTCTCCCCATGGTCACCCTGCTTGCCCCCCACCCGTTCCCATGTCACCCCTGACCCGGTCCTGTACTGCTCCCATCCCAGTCTGGATCTCATTCCCAGTATCCTTCCCTGTCCCTGTCCCATATTCTCTGTCTGGCTGTAATTCCCGTATTCCTTGTCCCATATTCTCTGTCTGGCTGTAATTCCCGTATTCCTTGTCCCATATTCTCTGTCCTGTTGCTGTATTCCTGGTCCCGCATTTCTGTTTCTATATTCCCTGTTACGTTCCCACATTCCCGGTCCCGCATTTCTGTTTCTATATTCCCTGTTACGTTCCCACATTCCCATTTCCAGTCTTCCTCCTCTGTTGCCATTTCCAATCCCGATCCCAATTTACTAATCGCCATCCCATATTCCCAGTCCAGTTGATGTTTCCGTATTCCTTGTACATTCCAAAATTCCCATCCCTGGTCCCATTCCAGGCCCCTCTTCGTATTCCCTTTCCTGTTCCCAGTCCCTGTCCCCATTCCTGGTCCCAAACCCAGTCTCTATATTCTATTTCTTGTCCCGTGCCCAGTCCCTTCTTAGCGGTCCATGTCCCCATTTGCAATCCCATTCCCATAGTCATGGTCCCTGTCTCTTATTTCCTCTCTGACTCCCGGTCCCCGTTCCTGGACCCTTTCCCCATTCTCTGTCCCTGTCCCCATTCCTGGATCCTGTCCCATATTCGCGATCCAATTCTCGGCCTCGGTCCAGAAGTCCCATTCCCTGTCCGATATTCCAGTCCATGTCTTCATTCCTGTCCCCATTCCCTGTCCCCAATCCCATTCCCAGTCCCTGTCCACATTCCGGTTCCCTGTTCCCATTCCCGCTCCCTGTCCCCATTCCCGGTCCCTGTCCCCTCTCACCGGAC
>VWZP01004822.1:1670828-1737107 GCA_013396995.1 Dicaeum eximium | reverse complement strand
CATACGCACGGCGGGGCCGGGCCGAGCCGGGAGCAGCGGCGTGTCCGGCCCAGGAGCCCGCAGCTCTCCCGCCGCGGCTCAGGGGGCGGCGGTGGAGCCGCCCCGGGGCGGTGATACCCGGATCGAGGGGGCCGGGCCTCGGCCGCACGGCCGGCCGGGCCGCCAGGGTGACGCGCGCTGCCCGCGGCGCTGGGAGTCCCGGCGGGCCGTGCTGCTGCGGGACTCGGCTGCACCTGCCACGGACATGGCTCGAGATACGCCGTTCTAGAGCAAGTGTACCTGCTCGTGTGTCTGTCCTCCGTCTGGTGCCCGCTCGATTTCACCGATGTAACCTTTTGCTACTTCTAGGCCGCAGAGAAACTGTGTTTCCACTACATTGGGTGGAGACCTGTAGCTGCAAAATTACGAAGAAACCTCGCCCAGTTGCCAGAAGGACGGGCAGTCCCGGCACAAAAGCTTCATTGCGATTTAAGCCACCTAAGGGCCCAAAGCTGATTTCACCAAAGTCCATTATAGATTGTCCGAAGTCCGGAGGAGCTTTACATAGAATCGTAGAACGGCTTGGGGTGGGAGGGGACCCTAAAGACCATCTAGTTCCAGTCCCCCTGCCGTTGGCAGGGACACCTTCCACTAGAACTGGTTGCTCAATGTCTCGTCCAATTTGGCCAGAAACATTTCGGGGTCACAGCATCTACAGCTTCCCTGGGCAATCTGTCCCAAGCCTCACCACCTTCACAGTAAATAATGTTTTACTAGTGTCTAATGTAAGCCTATTTTCTTTCAATCTGAACCCACTTCCCCTTGTCCTGTCACTTCATGCTCTTGTAAATGGTATTGCTCCATTTTTCCTCTAAATTCCCTTCAGGTACTGGAAGGCCACAAATAGGTCACAACAAAGCCTTCTCTTTTCCAGGCTGAACAATCCCAGTTCTCTGAACATTTTTCATAGGAGAGGTGTTCCATCCCTCTGATTAACTTGGCATTCCTCATCTGGACTCGTTCCAACAGATCAATGTCCTGTGTTGGGAACCCCAGAACTGGATGCAGCGCTGCAGGTGGAGTCTCAGCAGAGCAGAGTAGAGAGGCAGAACTTGGATTTATCAGAGTGTGGGAGGTATGGCTCCTGTGCCCCATCTGAAATCACTTTTACTGGTGACTCTCACAAAATTCTCCTTAGCCCTTTATGACAAAAAGATCTGGCTCCTGTTTCTGGCCTTGAATGGAAGAAGGATCATCACAGACAACCTCCTCTGACCATTCATCTTCCTGAAGGCTTGTGGAGGGCCTGTGCACAACATCCTGCCAGAATTTACAACCATAAAATTCATGTTTTTCTGTGTGAGGGCTTAAGGAAACCATCATGGAAATCACTGTGTCTGTGCAATGGAAGAAGCTCTTCAACAGCTGAAATTGTCTTCAACTATATCTATCAGAAACAAAGGAACACAATTCTTAAAAAACATACTAATTGCCTTTAAAAGGTGAGCAGAGTGCTGTTCAAAACAAAAAAAAGTACCTAAAACAAGTACCAAGAACTCAAGATTTTTCAGTCTTAGTACAAATTAGCAATTGTAAATCAGTCTAATGTCTATATATCTTCAAAGAATTTAGTTTAAAACAACTACAACTCTAAACTAATTCTTCATTAAGATCCTGAGGATGAAATTACCCTTATGAGACCGAACTACAGTCTGACACAAAGGTAGAAATTTGTTAGAATGTAAAAAATTAGTGTTTCAGTATTTTACAGGTTTCCCAGTTACAATACAACAATAACAAAATGTAGAATCTGTTCATATGTTTGTAATTTGAAATTTTTAAACCAAGGATGAAAATATCTTCAATTTTATGGAAACTTCACTAAACTCAAATTATTTTAACAAATTTCACTATAAGTAATGGTTTTAAGACACACAATCCCTCAGTGTTTCAAAACAGAACAAGAAAACATAAATCTCCATATGCTGATAGTGTTTCAAGTGTTCAGGAATGGTAACATAAATGTGTTGGAAAACCTTTAATTTTTGTTTTCTTTTTTTTTCTGTATAGTCTGCCAAAGTCTTTCTATAAGCCAATTAAAACAGGAAAGGATTTTTAAAAGAGAATTAATTGGAGAGCAAACATAGCACAGAGCTGAAACAAAATACTATAGACACAAAAAGCTAAGTGAGCATTTTCAGAGATTTTCCAAAGCGACTGTCTCAGGCTGTAGGCCTTAGACAAGGAGAACTGTTTTCAAAAATAATGGCTCAGGAGAAATACCATACAATACAGCTGCCTGGATATGTAGCAACCATGAAAATCAGGTCACCTGTCTGGTCCCAAACTCCTTGTATGCTTTTTACCTGTGGCCATTTTACCCAGGCAGAGCATCATGCAATCATAAAAGTTATTTCATATATGTAGAAACTTGCTGGAACACAGCAGTTTTCCAAGCTGGGGAACTAAAGATCAATTTACCTAGATCTGACATTATTCAATTGGCCTAAATATGACATATGTTCTAAAAAAACTGACATAAGTGTTTTTAGAAAAGTATTGTTCTTCTGCATATGAATTTGTCCTAGTTCAAAAGAATATTGTACCTGAAGTCCTAAAAAACAAGTCCAGACAACCATAAAATGGTTAGTCCTAAATATTTTTAGCATATTTTCAGCCTTATTTCCTAAGAATCCAAAGTTTATGCCCCCAGGTTGTCTGTGTGTTGTTCTGACAAACCATACCATGACACTTTCTCCACCCAGTTGTTCCTGAACATGGAGCTTAATTTCAGCCAATCATGACACAAGAAATGTCAAGATCATAGGATTGTAGAATCATAGAGTGGTTTGGGTTAGAAGGCATCTTCATGATCATCAAATTCAAGCTGTCCTGTGATGGGCTGGAACACCTTTCACTAGAACAGCCTGTTCAGGCTGCCTCCAACATGGCCTTGAACACTTCTAGGGATGGGGCCTCCACAGCTTCCCTGGGCACTCTGTTCCAGTGCCTCACCACCTTCTCAGTAAGAATTTCTTCCTAACATCTAATCTAAATCTCTCTTCTTTTAATCTAAACCTACTTGTCCTATCATTATTTGCTCAAGTAAAAAGCCACTTCTCTTTTTTGCAGACTCTTTGAAATGTTGAAAGGCCACTCCAGGTAGTTTCAAGAAGGCCAGCACCTTTGGAGTGGCAAGACCTTGTCGACATCCTGCCTCCCTGCACCCCTGGCCCCAGGCAGATGCACAGGAACGAGCTCAGCACACCAGTGCTGCAACATTGACACACCTGCATAGGGACCAGCCTTCTTAGAGCACTATTTTTGTAAAACCAGGACAGGCAGTTTACTGGTCTTTTGGGAAATTTTGAACTTCAACAGCATTTTTGGGTCATATTAGAAAAGTTAGCACATTATTGAGTGGTTGTGTTCAATGGATCAGAGAGCCATTACACAGTAATTGATGCATGTTGTTTCCAGACAAGGTGTAGCATAATCTACTGGTGGTTTCACTTCTTTATGAAGGCATTTGTATTTTACAATTTTCATAATTTTCTTTAGCTTAATTCTTCTGTCCATTTTCTTTTGTGATATGCTGTTCTTTCTGAAATGCCCCTGCCTCCCCCACCCCTGAGAGATAAATCTACTGCTTGTAACAGATACAGAAACCTTTAATGAGCTAGTAGCAGTCCATACTTATTATTTCAGCAGTTGTCTTGTAGGCGTAAAGTCAAATATTGTTAATGTGTCACCAAACATTGTGAAAGCTTAAATACCTTTGACCAAACTTGCAACTACTCTGCCAGAAATCCTGTCTGGATGTCAGAACAGTCAGAAATCACTGTTCTGTCAAGTTTGGTTAAATTATTCTGAATTTTTGGCTATAAAAATAAAGAAAGTTATATCTACCTCAAAGGGAAGCACTCACTGTCAGACTTGTCAGTATTCTCTGCTGCTTTTGGCCTGAGCAGTTGTCCAGTGCCCCTAATGAAAAATTAATCAATTGAAGTTAAAAGGAGATGGGTAACAGCACACTGATCTTTTCTGTTTTCTTATAATAAAGATATACTGCTTAGCACAGTTCCCGGGGGAGATGAGGCTGCCTCTGCCTTTATGTCTCCATGTGTGCAAATGTAACTGTACCTCTCCCTCCTCCCCAGTATTTTTGGATCTTTGGCCAGTCTCAGTCAAATTCAACAGAGAAACTCTAACAAATTTCCTTGAGTTAGTTGATCTTTAAAAGAAGAAATACCTGAATTAGAGTCACTGCTATGGGGAAGATTGCTTACCCCTTGGTGCAAAACTGAGAATTGACACGGGAGAAAAGCATTTTGCAAGGACAGGAAAAGCTAAAGCAGAGCTCACATTTTATCAGATGTGAACAAACAGAACTACAAGTTATAACCTCATAGGAAACCTGGCTTCGTTAGTTCAACTGCACACATAATAATCTGTTTATTTATTTATTGTGTTGATAGGACACTGCTGCAATTTCAGCTAAGTACAAATGGTCACTGATGGCATGGCTTTTCAAACAGCAAAAGAAAAAAAAAAGTACGTACTTGTTCCTGTTTCTTTGTGTCTTCAGGAATCTCAAGGACATTATCAGAATGTATTTATACAAGTTGTGTTAATTTTTTTAGGCCAAGGTACATGATTCAGTTTTCTTGATGTAAGAGATGAGAGCTGGCAGCCCAAAAGAGTTTGCAGATGTTGTGTTGACAACAATAGGAAAAAATAAGCAAAGCTACAACTGATGTAATTCCACAGCACTGCCTGATTTCTTCACAAAGAGAAATTGTCCTTGGAGTGCCTGGGTAAAAAGAGGAAAAATATATGAACAGTCAAAAACCAAAATAATATGTGTGTATAAAAATATATTTTACATGTATATACATTTATGTTCATTGGAAGTTAAAAAGAATCAAAGTCTTTATAAAGATGTGTGTGTGTACACACTGTATTCGACATCATGCACTGTATTTTCTTTTACTGAATGGAAAGTGTCCTTTTTTCAGCTTCTCTATAAATATTCTATGTCAGAGCATCCTGAAGTATTTTAAAGAGCTTTACTGTTTCCACCTGCAAATGGCAGTGTGCCCCTTCCTGAACTCCAGTAAATATTGCCTAATGGCCCTAGGATGTCAGCAATTTCACATTAAAAAAATCATCAGGCGATGTGGTCTGTTCTTCCATCATTTCTGTCCCTCTTCTCTGCTACCACTTGATAGCTTATAAAAAAATTTTCTTTCTAATTTCATGTTTCCATCTAGGCCACTAGGGCTTTGTGTACATTAGCAAGCAGTAGGCACTGACAGGAGTGGGTCTCTGGGCCAAGCAGCTGGTGCTGATACCATGACATCCATGCTGTGCCCTGGGTTAACTTCTGGCATCTCCAGCCTGATCACAGGGGTTGTGTGCCCATTTTTGCCTGCAGTGCCTCTGCTGTGCTTCTGCAATGGATATTCCCAAAGTGCAAGCAGGTGTTCCATGCCTGGCACATGGTGAAGCAAAGCTTGCCAAGCTGGGACAATTGGGAGATTTGCCTCCGAGGTGCACACCTGACCCAACCCAAATCATTACTGTACACATACATATTTACACTAGGACAGTTTGATGTGGGTTACACAATCATTCAGAACACAGGGGGGAGTTCACCTCCCCCTGGCAATTGCTGAGTGCTGGCAAAGGGGCTTCTCCTTCATTGTGAGATCACTTTTGAACAGTGACAATCAAGAAGTGCAGCTAAAAGCATGAGGAAAAGTGGTGAAACTGGGTGAGTAATGGGAAGGGTAAACAAACAACCACTTGAAAGAGTTTTGCTATATATAAAAACAAGACAAGATTATTACTGTATGCTGTGCACCCACACATACTCACATAAATATATTTATGTACACAGCATTTTAGTTTTGCAGATGGTTTCAAGACATCTTATGTGCTTTTTTGTATGGGGATAGGTCTGTTAAAGTAAAATGTAAATGTAGATTTTATTCTTTTAACTGGTGTTTGCACACTGTCCTGGTGTTTAAGAAATTTTCCCCATGATTCTGAGCTGCAGATTCCTAGAGAGTAAATAAACCAGGTGGCTTTTCTTAATTTTGGTGAGATGGGCTCACAAGTCCTTTGCTTATTCATAGCTACAGTGCTGCTATCTTGTGGGAAAAAAGGCAGCAGCAACTGCAACACTTGCAAAAGTTGATACTGAGTCATTGTCAGAATTGTAATGACGGCCTTTTAAATGTTTGCATGTTTCTTTCCAATTTAGAAAACCTGAGTCAGTGTGACTAATCCATTAGGTTATATGGGGAACCATTATTCAGTGTGGCCCAGAATTTTGTACTGCATTTTAGCAGAAGTAACAAAAGCCCTCCCAGGACATTCTGGAGGATAAGCAGTACTGCTGTCCCTGAAAGCAGTGAAACTGTTTCTTCTATTGCCACTTCTCAGAGACACTATTTAAAGCTACTGCATGGCTGTGCAATATGCAATTTCAAAAATCCATATTAATGAAAAGATAGAAAAGCATGTCAGGCAACATTACAGTATTTCTATGAAACAGGCAGATTTTTGGCCAGAGTCATTGTTTTAGAAGCATTTTCATTGGCATGTGCTTTGATGGTCAAACTGAAACACCACAGTTTTTTTTCTCAGAACAATAGAGTAAGATTCCAGAGCTAGGAAGAAATTGTACGAAAAACTGAAACATGTTTTTATTGAATTTGTTTGTTTGTTTGTTTGTTTTCTGGTTTTCAAAAGTACATGGAAATACAGATTTGTATGTCAACAGGCACAAAGAATATTTGACAGACTTCTATTGCATACTATTATAATCCACTTACCAAGTTACTAAGCAGCTTTTCAAGATCATCTGTTTTCATAAAAGCAATATTTTATATTTCACTCAACAGTCTTGGATTGTGAATGCAGGACTTAAGCAACCAAAACACCTAGAACAGTCAAATAAACGCCTGCCCTTCCAAAGGGCAAGAAAATAATTTCCAAAAGTATTATGATATATTTGATGTATACTAAAATATGGTTTATCTTCCAGCTGTGAAACAATCCTTTTTTCACATCCCTATTTTTTAAAAAACATTTTTTAAATTTAAAAAACTTTTAAATGAGTCTGTAGATCTGTATCCTCACACAACTACAAGACCTACTGAGCAAGAAGTTTGAAATATGCATAAAATTTAGCACTACACCCCGAACAAGTCTGATACTGATCAAGAGTTACTCTGAAGAGCCAACAGCATGTGAGGCATCAAATGATGTAGATAAGGTATCCATTGCACTATTTTGCATTAGAACCTGATTCCAAAATACAGAAAGAATGCTAAAAAATGTCCTTATTTTTTAACTTACCACAGCATTATCCCAAATGAGGGTGCAAATGGAATTTATAAATGTGCAGAATAGGAAATGTTTTGTCTCCAGGTACTGTCTACTTATTTGTGTTGGGCTGCAAACCAATGTTGAGCAATTACATTTAAAAATTCTTTGATATTTTCACTACAAAACAATATCATGCCAGTGTCATGATGCAATTACGTCTCTGGGCCATGATGTTTGGAACTGCTTTCGCGGGCTTGCAAGTGGGAGTTTGGAGGACAAGGTGGGGCTGTGCACATTGAGCAACACCAGGCTAGGAAGGTCAGGGCAAAAGCCAGGCACTGAGTGCCTCCAAGGCACGCATGGATCAAGCGGCCCCCTATAACCAGCCTGCTTCCCTCCCGACAGCAGAGCTCCTGCGGGCCTGCTCTGAGGCACACGTGTCCCACAGGATTTCCCCGAGGCCACACACCGTGCCGGGGACAGCACGTGCCTCACGGCCACACCGCGCCGCCATTCGCCTCCTCTCCTCACCCCACAGCCGCCTCCTGCCGAGGGCGCTGCCGCCGGAGCTCGGGGCGGGGCTGCCGGGATCACACGGCCCGGGGGAGGCAGGGAGAAGGGCTGGCCGTGCCAAAGCGCACACCTGGCACAAAAGCAATCGGGTCCGTGCTAGGCATGGGCAGGCACAGCCCGCAGGCTCGAGCTGTCGGAGGAGCCCGGTTACACAACAGCCTGGCAGGAGCGCGAGGAGCAGCAGCGTCACTGCCTGGTTTCAGCGGGGCCCTGAGGGGACGGGCCCCCCGGCACAGCAGGGGACAGGAGCCACGCCGTGTCTGCGCCATACATGGCGTGCCTGCTTCTGCGGCAGGAGGGGCGCGGAGCCCAGCATGTCCCCGAGTGTCTCCCCACGCACCACAGGCTCTCGGAGACGCTCAGAAGCCACACGGGTCATTGTCCCTGAGGGACTGCCACCCCGTCCTCCGCCTGTCCCGGCTTCCCTCAGACGCGGCCGCACCCAGCGGCACCAGCGGGTGGCGCCCGAGCGCCGCGGCCGCCAGGGGCGGGTCGCTCTCTCGCTTCGCTCCGTGCCTCTGCCAGAGCCCGGCGGCGCCCCTGGATACGCCCTGCATACGAGGGAAGGAAGGAAACGTCCTAAAGCACGCCCATCGCCGGTGTTCCTCACTCGTCCGGGTGCTTCGAGGGTGCCTTTGCAGAGATCAGATGGCAGAGACATGCCACGGGTTCCTTCTGCCATCCAAAGCAGTACCTTTACATCCTTCCTTGCGCTGAATCCAGTGTTCATTAAATCGCTCAGCTCACTGCCTTGGCTGAGAAAACCGCAGTTTTGTTGTCACTGTTCTGCCAGATTGCTGGGTTGAATCAGCTCAAGGCAAAGCCCTTTGTGAGAAAAAAAGGCAGGAGCGTATGGCCAGAAGCTGAAGGAGAAAAGTGACTGATTTGGCTCATCTTATGGAAATGCATCGCTAATTGCAATTGTTGTAGGAGAAAGAGATACAAAGTGAGAAAGGAAAGACAGCACCTTGTATCCTGTACTTGTACCAGAGGCAGACTATCAGCTATCTCAGGACTAGTTAAGAGAGCAGCATATATTTGTAGTATATGCTCTTGTTTCTAGTGTAGATCTGAATGACAGTGCATTGTCATGGTGTGGCTCTGTGTAAGCTGTCCCTGAAGAAAAATTCAGCTCAGTGTTGTGTCCTTCGAGTCTTTAAAAAAAAAAAAAAAAAAAAAAGAACCCCAGTTCAACAACAACAACAACAAAAATCACAAAGAGAAATGGAAGCAGCGGAACAGATGCTCAGAAGTAGAATAACCACAAATGAAAAGTAAAGGTAGAGGCAAAGAAGGTGAAGAAAGTCTCTGTAAAATTTTAAATGCCAAGAGAGCTTGTCTCTACAACAAAGGCAGTCAGCAGTCATGACCTGGATTCTCACCTCCTGAATTTACATGTGTCACCAGGGTACATAGCTGTATGTTTTCTGTAGCTTCTCTGGGGGGAAAGTTCCCTTGAAAAGGGAACAACTCTTCAAGTTCAGTGTCAGTAGTTGTCCAACTGCTTCAGGCTGTAGACTTGAGTCGTGCTCTTTATGTGCCTAGGGTACACTGACCTCTGCCACTTGCAAGGCATCCTTGTCATGGAAATTATTTGAGGCACGTATTGGATTGCATTAAATGGGAGGCCAGCCCATGTGATCCTCATTATCTCTTTGGTAGTAAAAAGGGTGACTTTATTTACAACCTTTGGCAAAATGTCCTGCAATCTATTTTGAACTGAAACAGGAGGATGAGCAGGATATCACGAAGCTGTGGTGATTTCCTTGCTTATCTTGGCTGCCTTCTCCTCAAGAGTTGTACTGAACAGCAGTCTGGTGCAGCAAACAAGCTTGGCCAGTATTTATAAACAAACATGGGTTTCTCAATGCATTTTTTCTTATCTGCATCTTTCTTTCCTTTTTTTTTTTAATACTTTAATTGCTCTGAGGCAATGGCCATCTTTATCTGTAATGGTTCTAAGACTACAATCACTGTTCAACTGTAATGCATAATAAAAATTAGTTCAAACTGAGCTAGAAAACAGCATCATTATAGGCACTTTAGTTAACCAGTCAAGTTACTACTTAGCTCCTACTTAATTTACTAATATCTACTTCTAAATACCATGAGAAGGTAAAAAACTTAATGCACTAAGCAGATATTTTCATTAAGTTTTATCATAATTTTCATCATGTTTCACTTTCTAATATATGGACAAAGGTAATACATGGAGAGTTATTATTTAAGAAAGCAACGTGATAATTGATTTGTTGTGTAAGCTGAGCCAGCCAGTCATAGTAGCACTTTTACAGTATTATTCATTGGGAGCGCTGTCTGGATTCATTTGAAGAGCCCAACTTCAATGGTAATAGTTTTGGACCCAGTAATTTTTGAAAGTGTACAGTAGCTCTGTACACTTCAGATAGACACTGTTGTCCAGCTTGGCTATTTCAGACAGGCAAGGTAAAAAATGCAAGTTATTAAACAGTTCAATTTGTAAAAAAGCATATCCTACTTTATGCTAAAAAAAAAAAAATCAGAAGAATTCACTTAATTCACTTTCTTCTTAAATTCAAGGAATATTGACCAGGACTAAGACTCTAATAAGAAGCAGAAGTTTTTATCAGAGGACTACAGTGTTGTACAAAAGCCTTTGAAGTCCCTGGCAAGGCACAGGCACTGTTTTGGCGGTCACACTAGGGTGAATATGCATACGTAATTCTGGAGGGAACATCTGACATTTCAGAAGTGCATTCATGGTTGGATTGTGGCAGCCAGGGCTGCAGACCTGTCATGCCAGGGCTCCCAAGGACCTGCACCTTCCCTGTGTGAGGCTCTCTGGCCATTTTGGCTTTCCTATTTGGAGCAGCAGTAGCAGCACAGAGCAGAGTTGGCTGGAAATTTCTGACAGCAAATTTCTCCACTGGGAAA
Source organism: Dicaeum eximium (assembly GCA_013396995.1). Taxonomy (NCBI): domain Eukaryota; kingdom Metazoa; phylum Chordata; class Aves; order Passeriformes; family Dicaeidae; genus Dicaeum; species Dicaeum eximium. The sequence continues at coordinate 1,726,304 of VWZP01004822.1, read as the reverse complement.
AAAATAATGCAAACTGTAATTGACAGGTTTCTGAGTAGCACATTGGCTGTGAGAGAAGCCAGGCAAGATCCCAAGCTGCCTGCTTCCCCTGCAGGCTTACTTGGCTTTCTCTGTCGGCACTTCACATGCTTTCTGGGCTTCTTGGCAGCTCAGCAGGGAAAGGAGGGAACCTGTGAACCTGAGAGGTGGGAGTATGTTCAAGGTCACATTTCCACTTTGGATGGGTAGTCTTTTCTAGAAATGTGGGAGACAAATTCTGGTTCTCCAGGGCTCTTTGCTCCAATGAAGCAAAGAGCAGTCAGTCTTCTATTCCAGAGGACCTCAGGCAATGCCAACAGCCACAAGAGCATCCCTCTTTCTGCAACCCAGAAGAAGGAGCAGAGATAAGGTGCTATAAGGAAAAAGGGGCATCCTCTCTTCCTTCTCTGAGATGCACTGGCAGAAGGCACTCATTGACTTTTAATCATTCTGTCAGCTACATGGGAGTACTGTGCTTCTCCACTCCTGGCACATAACATTTTCTGTAGGGATGCAGTTAAGGGCATTTAACCTCCATCAGGGAGTGAGGGGAAGAAACACAGAGTGATTCATAGTTCCAAATTACTGTTCTCAGGCTGAGAAAGGCATTAGTGCATTCTGGCTGCTAGCTCAGCAATGCTTGCATCCTGTTTGAAACTCTTCTTTAAAACTGCTAGGCATCTACAGGTTATTTCAGCAAGCAGTGAAATACAGTACATATATTTCCTTTACCATAAATACAACACAATAGATTAGCCAGACAACACGGGGTGATTCTGCTTCTCTTCAGCATAGATTAGAAACTCCTCTACAGGGAATTTAACTTAAGCACAGGAACACCCAGTCTCACATAGCCTTCAGAACAGGTCAAACCCCAAAGTCTTTATTCAGGCCCTGGTTAAACAAACTGAACAAGCATAAATCAAAGTAACATCATGGCTTTGCTGAATTCATATCCCAAGTCTTGCTCAAGTAAACTATTCAGGGAAGTTAAAACTGGGCTTCAACTTTTGATTTGCTGTTTCTAATTAGATTCCTTACACCTGTGAATGAAGCATATGACCATTTTTTCTTCTCATAACTTCAAGTTGTCTTCATTTTTTTCACAGCCATCTGTAATTTATTTTCCTAGTTAGAGGTATTTGTAGGAGAAAGTAGAGCAGTACAGCCTTGTGAGACATCTGATCAAGAAGCAGAATTAAGCTTGTCACAACTAAGGGATTTAACGTAAAATAGTGAAAACCACATTAATCTTTCACTGGTTCCATTTTATTTTTGTGAGAAGAGAGGTGAATATTTTTTTTAAATATGTCTTCTGTACACAGCAACAAAAGGTTATACTTGTATTTTCTTCTTTATAAGCAAGTCCAAGCTTTCTGGCTAAAGTCCAGCAGACATTTTTCTTTGTCCATTAAGGCAATCTCCTACACAGTTTACCAGGGGAGGATGAAATTCCTCAAGCTGTGTTATAAACATACATCAATGAAATCATGCTCCTAGTAACAAGAACAGCAGACAAAATTTAAGACAGTGCTACACTGAGTGTGCTTTACAGATGGAGACTATAGAATCAGGAGTGAACCAGCAAAGCCAAAGACCAAGTAAGCCACTGTGAAAATATTAAAGACAATTTTCCATCACAGAGAGTTTTGAGGTTCAGTGAAAGTAGGAAAACCTGGTTCTGTCACTCCAAATATAAGACAAGGGAATATTTAGATGCCAAAGGAAATAATCCGAGAAAGGATCTTTTTCGGTCTTCTGAAAAGCCTTGATCCTTCCCTGTAGCAGTACTTTACAGAGACAACCTACAAGTAATTTAAAGCTGCACAGCCTGTATTTTCTTCTGGATGAACTTTTTGACAATTCTATGGAATGTCCCCATTGTTCCTCTGTCTTTATAGTGCTCAAGTTCATTCCTGTTGAATAGTCTCTAGAGATGACAGCTGAAACGAGCATCATATTGAGACCATGACACGCAATGGGCAGCATTGATTTTAACTTGGTAGTTCCCCATGGGACAGAAAACAGGCAGTGTTGACAGCAGTGTCTGCAAGCTGCTGGTCAGTTTATCGGTTCACCTTCCTGTCTTCCTTTTCAGCTGCAATTTAGCCCCTCGTCTGCCAGACTCACTAATTAGTGCAGAGGATTTGCTTGTGTATAGCCCTAATAAATCGTAATCACCTTCAATATAGCGCTTCCCCAGGCTCTGACCTTTTGCTCTCCCACCATGTCCATGCCAAGTACTGGGTGGGAGGATTGGGCAAGGATTTCCTATGTACTGCCATCACCAGCAACAGGGAACCCAGACTTCCCTTCCTCATTTAAGCCTGGGCTAAAGGCTACCACTATTAGTGAATTATTTCCTTTATTAAAGCATTTCACAAAATTAGAAAGCCAGAAAGTGACCTGAACAAATTACTGCAGAACTTCTAAAGCATTTTAAGAGAAAATAGAAACTTCTCAGGGTCTTATACTTCGTGGCAATACCTATCCAACTCCATAAAAGACATATTGCTCAGGAAAAATAATAGTTTATAGGACACTCTGAAAAGGTTTCTTAAAGTGCTGATGAGGTGGGATTTTCTGGACATACTGGGAGAATATCAACACCAGCCTCTCTACTGCTGCAGGCTGCATCTGGTTTTCAAACAGTTACATTTTTTGCAGCATTGCTTGCAGGTTTCTGGCATGTGAGTCTAGTGAATCTGGGAGCCCCATAGGGCTGTAACTTATGCAGAATGCTGCACTGAGTCCTGGCAAGCGCAAGCCTCTGGAATTTAGCAGTGCAAGAGAAGGAAACATGCCAAACCATCTACCTGAACTGCTATTCCCTTAACACATTCCTCTGTGGTGTTTCTTGGCTGGCTGCTTGATCCCTCAGCTCTAGAACTGAAAAAACCCTGGTGCTTGAAGTTATATTTCTCACAGTCCTTTACATAGCATATGTAGCAAAAATATCCTAGAATACTATGGAAGTTCCATTTTCCAAAACAAAAAAACCCTCAGAAATAATTGTCTTTTCCTAATATCATTATTTATTTTTAGTTAATAGTCAAGAATAGCAGATGGGTGCCCATGAAATAAGATTCAAATATGTGAAAATCAGAAGTGCATCTTTAGATATTTAGGTTTCCAATTTTGTTTTGACTAATACTAATACTACAAATCTAAACCCGCTAATTTATCCTATTCTGTCATAACTACACACAATTCTTTCTTCATTATGGATGATTTGGTCAAAATCCCATCAACTCCCCTCCTCCTCTCCTCCCCAGAGGAGAGCATCCCCTCCTCACCTCCTCAGAGGATGTCTATTTATATGGCTGTTTAAAGCAGATACACAACTGGTGTGAAACTGCAGTCCTACAGAAACAGAGAAGTTTAGCACAGGAAAAGATCCAACATACAACTAGCAAAGTATTATAGAGCTTAATTAATTTGTGTTTCCATAGTTTACATATGTAGATGACTACAATCTTTGCTGCAGAGAGTAGAGAGGTTTCAAGTCATTCATGTCAGCCAATGGGAAAAAGCAGGGCAGATTTCCTGGAAATTATGAAACTAATAGTTTTATAAACTGCGGAGTATTTCATATTCAAAGTGTATGGAATTGTTGCACATTTGTAATTCTTTTGGCAACTGTCATTAACCTGGAGAGTTGTTTCCAATGGGAGTAATGTTTAGCATGAATAATTCTTAGCTGTGTGGTAGCTACATAGTGAACAGCACGTTTCAACAGGGTAGCAGTCTCAGCACAGTGGTTGTGTGCACAACATGCTGCTGTAGCTATTCCACACACCATACAAGCATCCACTCAGCAAAGAGAGACAGGAATTTGGAAGTAGTTTTGCTCTATGTATTTGTGGGCTCTTTCTGTTTGTGTTGATGAGACAAGCAAGGATTGCTATTACTGTTCAAGCAATGATTGCCACTGGTAACTTCTGCTACACCACAGACTTATGTCAAGATAGTCTCACATATATAAAATTGAAGTTCTTTGTTGTTCTTTTCCATAAAGTAGATAGTCCTTCCAAATATCCTGTGTTCAAATGACCATACTATGTCATAACATTTGAGTCACAGTTCCTTATATTTCATGGCTATTGGATATAGCAGAGGCCTTAGATTCACGTCTGACTGAAAAGAGTCCTTTAAGTGCCTTCAGCAAGCCTTGGATCTGACCTTGGCTTGCTTAGCACATTGTTTTGGGAAGTCATTTACTCTCCTAGACTCACCCTCTCTTCATTCTGGAAAGCTTATTAATTTATAGGTCTTTAGAATCTCAACTATTGTCTTAGTTAGATTTCGGAGTTTTTTGTTTGTTTGTTTTAGATCTTGGCGTTGGGATGTGAGTTGTTTGTAGACTAAGATGACCCTCATGTTTATAGGCCTCTGGAGAAAATGGAATTACAAGTCTTCAATAAAATCTAATCAGCATTTTAAATAACTCACAGATATGAGAGTTTAACTAAACACAGAAAATACCCTGGTGTCCCACCCCACAGGGTCTTATCGTGGTCAGCTTTTGGCTTCTGTACTACAAAAACATCCTTAGTTCTTCAAATATGCCAATAAACTTCCCCTGAGAGGCTGACTTCAGCAAATAAAGCCCTGACCTCATGCTACATAACCAACGTTTGCTTGATAGACTTCAGATGAAAGAATCAAAAATTTCTCCACTGACCTAACAAGCTGCCAGAGGAGCTTAAACTGCTGTAAGTATGGGAAAACAGAGAAGTTTAAACCAGAAAGATAGGATTTGGGACAAGGTGATGTCACAGTCCAACATCCAACAGGAAAACATTCAAACTCTGGAATCCTTCTAGCAGCCAAGCAGTTCTGTGCTAGCACAGATATCACAGGGGAGTTTTTTAACAGACTTGCTATACTGAGCCAAACTGAGGTCTTCAGAGAGTTATGGGAGAAGTGGAATATGCACATCTGGGAACCAAACCAAAGCAGCTCTGATACTTTAATTGCACAAGGCTTTCACTTACTATCACCTATAAAGGAGATTGTACAGTGTTTTAATTATTTTTAAAAGTTCACACTGATTCTCCAGACAATTGAATTATACATGGATATATACCGAATAAAAGGCTTAATTGATGGATATCAGATGATAACATCAATAACCAGAATAAAAAAAAATTGGTCCCTATAGTAACATATTATTTTCTTTTGAATAAAAGTAAGCAAAAGAAAATAGTATGTTACTAGCCCCTCTTTCTGAGTTGGTAAAAAGGTGATTGAATACTCCAGAGTGTAATGATATTCAGATGGGATACTGGGAAACAGAACTGGTCAGGAATGAGCAATTAGTTTGAAGGAAGGAAACATAAAAATGACGTTAGAAACATAGAGAACATTTTTAAAACTGCATTTGTTTTCTCCTAAAAAATAATCTTGCAAAAAAGATATTTTCTTTTTTAAGGCATTTCATTTAGAATTACCTAATAAAGCAATAGTTCAGTCTAAGAAAAGCAGAGATTAAATTTCCAACAAAGGTGTAATAGCAAATGCATAACTGCTATTAGATGCTAAAAAATATAAATGCTTTACAATAATAACAAACTAATTAATGCTTTATAGGAAGGAGAGCTCTGGGGAGCCTCTCAAGGCTCAGAGAATTTCTGAGGTAGAGCTATGCTGTGCCCAGCAATCTCTTCTTTCTCCTCATATGCTGTGCTGGCCATGACACAAGTGCCATTCTGCCATCATTTCTTGTTCATAAATCATCAAAAATTATTTGAAAATAGCATTAATTTATCTTTTGGTTTAAAACTGCAGAAATGTTTGGAACTGCAGATATGTTTGCTACTTATCTCCAGAGAAGGTGATTTGAGGAATAGCGAGCATATGGCCTATGGCATTTGACTTTTAAATGTAAGTCCTTTTACTCAGTCTTTGAATGTCCTAATCAACATAAGTCTTTATCTAATTCTATGAAAATATCTAATCCTAAATAAAATCCAAGGATGTCTGTATAACTTATTAATGGTCATTACATTTACAAAGATGCTGAATTATGGAAAACCTCAGGCTTTGTGTTATTCTGCATTTGTTGGTAGGGCTGTACTCTGTATCCCTGGACTTGCTGAATCTGTGTGAGCCCAAACCAAAGCACTGCATCATCTTGTGGTCTCCTACTTCAGCCTAGGGCTGACTTAGTACTCAGGTCTGGACCGCAGCCCACGCAGGCAGCACTTGCCTGGAAACCCAGACTGAGTCAGTTCCAGCCACCAGGTAAATCTGGGTCCCTCATACATCGTGCAAAAATGCTCAGTTAGCAGAATTTAGTGGTAGCTTATTTAGGTGGCAACTTTTAGCAGAACTCTTTCTAACTTGCTACTTTGCAGGGGAGTTTGGTGTTGACAGATGGAAAATAATCCAATGAATTCAGAACAAAAAAATATAATGCATGGTTTCTTCTGGTGCTGGCTTTTACAAACCAGAGCCAAAGGCTGCCACAGTGATGAGAAATATGGGTCAGGAAAATACATCTAGAGTTGGATATTTGAGGGCTAGCTGGAGTCTGAATGTGCTCCATGTTACTGCGTAAGCACTGGGGGAGCTCACGCTCAATGGAGGGCAGCGGCAGAGCTCCATAAATGTGTCTCTAGAGGTTGTGCTGGGATACAGCTGCCTGGGCTTGTGGCAAGGTCTTCCTTGCAGAAATCACAAAGACTTGTAGCACTGTGGGTTTTTTGCTAACAGCACAGTTTCTCTCTCAGTCATGCAGAAAATGTTCAGTTTCCTGCTCTGTATATAGCAAACCCTGGAAGGATCAGGCCCAAGAGGGGCCAAGACACCCACCTGCCACTTCAGCTCCCTGAATTCAGCCCTCACATCTCCAAGCGGCTTTTCCTACACACCTGCCTGGGGAGGCAATGGAGCTGTCTGCCTGCCTAAATTACTGCCTCTCAGCATGTCATAACTACTAAAGTGTGGCTATGTCCATGTGTTACCTGTTTAAGCCCTTCTTAAACAAGCTCTTAGCAGATCTACATTGCCTGCAGGTCTGCTTCTCTAGGCATTTTCTGTTCATGCTCTCACAGGGTCTGACACATGGTGTTCCTGGCAAAGGTGTTTCCTCATGATTCATCTAACAAGTGAAACCTGTGGAAAACATGAGAATCTGCCCCCCATCTTTCCCAAAAGGAACATTAAGTATATGTAGAAGAAATACCACTACCCTCTTCTCATGAAAAGGGTCTGACTTGGTTTTAAGACCTCTGCTAAGAAAAAGGCACCTACTGAGGACTATTGAGAGGTAAATGCATGCAGCCTACAGTTAGGTCTCACCCCCTCCCAGAGTCTTGCTCTGTCTCCCAGCACATTTCATTGTCTTCACAATCAGCATTTCAGCTTCCAGAAGACGTAAGGACTCCATACACAGTGTCTGACGAGGCATCCAGGTACTAAATGGAAGTAGTGGATCCCCTCTGCTGTTAGTGCAGGACATGAGAGAAAATGTGGTCAGGGAGAGCTGGAGGCACAGAAATCACCCCTGACAGCCTGAGTTAGAAATGTGAAATGCATGCTTTGCAAGAGCATGGTTTCCTTCCTGAAACACTGGAATAAAGACCTCCTTAGCAAAGGATTGTGTTTAATGTAGGTATGTTGCTAAGGCTGTGGTGCATACACCATAATAAGGTAATGCAGCCTTTTGTGTGTACATGTGGGACAGTTCCCTCTGCACAGTGGCTGAGCCTTAAAAAAGGCCTGTAGCAATTCCTTTTACCCAGGTGAAGTTATAAAAGTGTTAATAGAAAATTTCCCTGAAGTTTTTTTTTTCCCAGGCAGCAACAGACAGAGGTAGCAATTCACAAATTTTCTATCTTGAAAGAAAAATATTCCTTCTTTTCCAAATTAAAATCAGGAATTTCTTTCCCCCTCCTTTATCTTCTTTTGGAACAAGCTTGTGCAAAGAAGTTTGTGAGATATTTGGATTTTGGAGGAGTTTTTAAGCATCTCATAAAAATCTTGCCAAGTTTTTGGTATGTGAGTGAGTTTCCTGTCTCAGCTGAATTCCCCTCTTTCCTCTTCTCCATTCTGGGTTTCTAGCATATTACCTAAAAAGATGCTGTTTGCTTTACTTTTTAATGTTCTGCGTCATGTGTGACATGAGTGTGCACAGCACTCAGGACTAAATTGCAAGTTAGGTGCCCTCAGGTACTTGTTTGTGCAAATACTGAGGGCATTCACACCTGGAGAATATTTTTCACGCTGAAGACAGATGCGTGTTTCTGGAAAGATTGGCCATTTATCTTTTCCAAAATATTGATAATAGTTTAACCTATGTTCACAGAGCCACTGCCCCTACTACACCACAAAGTGTAGGTTAGTATATGTACTGTCCATCCAGTCTTAGGGCTTTCTGGATGGAAGGAACCCTGGCCTTGCCCATGGGTGTTATATGACTTGATGGTTTGTGATGTTGGGTTAACCTTCAAAGAAACTGGACTAAAATCTTGGAACTGTTTTCATTACAGCCTTCACCTGGACTGACATCACAGTCACATGTAATAAACAAGAGCCTCATCCACTAAACCCTTTCAGGCTTGAGATTTTAATGAAGTTTTGAGTTTATGCACTAGTTTTGGTGAAAATCTACTTTGAAAAACTTACACTGTAAGTGCCTTTATGTTTGTGGGTTTCCCCTCAATCATATTTTATTTTGTTCTGTTTTCTTTGCTAACTTTGCCAAAACTAACTTACGCAGATTTCGGTTTGCTTTACTCCCAGGTTTCTACTTCTAACATGTGATTTTTAAAGGTTTTAAAATTTGGACTCAAGAATAACTGTCTCAAGTTTTTAGAGCCAGAGTAATTTGCTTTAGTGAGATGGTGTATTGCACCTGTATCAGCTTAGTGGCACAAAACATCTGTCAGGAATTTTTCATTAGAGTTTTTTAATTTTATTTTCATTCAGACAGCAGAATGAGAGCCTAGCCAAGAACTTAAAAGACCAATTAAGCTTTAAATACTTCTACTAATAATGCTGAGAAGAAATGGACTGCATAAAGGATTTGCTTGCTGTGCACTTGGCCAGTGTGAATGCTCAACCATTATTACCAAAATCCTTCATACTTGTGATCAACAAAAAAATTGAGTGTCAGAAGTTTTATCTTAATCAGGCATGGGTTCAAACTATGATCTGAAGAAAATGTGGCACTTTATTAAAACTGCAGATCTGGCTCATATTTCTGGGAATCATAATTTACCAGCATTTTAAATCACAGACATATTTGGTGGTGCATGCTGATATCCTTATGTGCTCTAAAGATGAACCTTGTGCAGTATTTTGAGAACTCGGGGTCAGACATGTCCTGCTCACCACACTTGTGGTTTCTGTTCATGACCTAAGCATGGTTTCATGTAGGCAAGACTTGTGGTTTCTCCTGTTGCTGCCATTTTAGCAGGGATGAGTCCCTTTAATACACAAATTAAGTGAAATCAGTTTAATTACATTTTATTTGTCCAGTCTGACTGAGCGTGTTGCCTAATGAAATTATTTGACATGTAGGCAGGGCTGCCCGTTCTGAATCTCTTATTTCTCCCCACATTCTGCTCTGCCAAAGCTTTTACTTGTATTGGGAAGGCAAAACAATTAAACAGAGACTGCAATGGTGAGAGAAACAAATGAACAGGATCTGCATTTGACAGCTTAAATGAACTGATGGCAGTGAACACCCAAAGTTACCTTCTGCTGCCAATTGAAGGCATGTCTGAAGCTGGGGCATTTGGAGGGAAGATGCAGATCTATAAAATGTGCTTACAGGCTGTCAGAGTCAGGCTTCTGGCACAGCAGTGAAGCAATTCCTTCATCCTGGCCATGAGCAAAGCAAGCACGTCTCCCTGATGGAGTAATACAGCTGTAGGCACAGCCTGCTGCTACAGCTGCAAATACCTTGGTCTCTGAAGGGGTGCCATCTATCTCACTCCTTTCTTTAGCTACCCATGGGAAGGTCATGGATGTTGTGTGTGGGTGTCAGCCCTGGTTAGTGTCTTTTCTTCAGACCTCCAGGGTGGTATTTTCTGGCACAAGGACCCAAAAGGGACCAGGGAAATGGATATGCTTCAACCTATCCTTCTGCCATCCTTTTGTTGGGTAGTACATTCCAAAGAGCTGCTTGAGGAGTATCTAAGTAATTATGCCATGATTGGTAGGCATTGGATGATCAGCTGAAGCCAACTGGGAGGAAAAGAGAGAGAAGCAGGTGATGACCAGAGCTGAATGAGAAATCACTCATGCCAGACCCATGCTTTTTCCCAAGCAGCTTAGCATCCATTTGGGCTAGAGGCAACCCTGTATTCATTCAGGAGAGGTAAGAGGACTGAGGCACACAATAGGAGCCAGCCAGATCTCCATGGCTACTGTGCCAGCATGTAAACCCTCTCAAAACAGCCTGCTGAGATTCCACCTGCACTCCTTTTTTCTCATTCCAGAACCTATGATTTGCCTCACCCACTGCCTCCTGGTTCAGCCATCTGCAATGTCTGGTGGAGGAAGTCTCAGAGTGCTCCTTCAACTGCTTAGCCCCTTCTGATATCAGCTGTCCAGTCACCTGTACCTCCAGAGCACTGTTCAGCAGCATCTCCTTGCTTTTTGGGTCTCTTCAGAAGTGCTCTAAAAAATGTTCCCATTCTTGTCTTTCACTGTGAATTGGCAATCATTTATCTTCAGCCTGCCCCTATTGTGGTGGGTTTTTATTTAATTTTACACCATCACAAAGTAGGTAACCCTGGGAGGGACCTCTCATGATCATCAAGGCCAAACACTCCCCACCCCCCAACCCCTTGCTCAAAGCAGGGTCAGCTAAAGCAGATAGCTGAGTCAGCTTTTGAATACCACCACAGATGGAGATTCCACAACCACTCTGAAAAGCCTGTGCCAATGTATGATCACCCCTACAGCAGTATTTTTTCTTATGTTTAAATGGAACTTCTTATATTTTAGTGTGTGCCCATTGCTTCTTGTCTTTTCAATGGGTACCACCACAGTGCCTGATTATAGCCTAAGTACCTTAGGATCCCCATTTCCTTTTTTTGAATTTCCTAAATTTCTTGTTGTCTCATTTCTTCAGCATGTCAAAGTCTCCCAGAATGACACCAAAACCATCTGATGCACCAACCACTCCTGCTGGTATTGTACAAACTTGCTGATGGTACAGTCTGCTTTGTTTTCTAGATCATTAATGAAGAACAATCCCATGTTTTAAATGCTGATAGCTTTTATCCCCTGAAAGATAATTTTCTCCTTTGAACATTTCATTTATGAATATCCTATTTGCAGAAAGTATATCCAAATGATTCTTCATTATTCACCTCTGTGTTTTAGGTGGAACATAAAGTCATGGAATTGTTAAGTGAATCATATACCAATCAAATTTGTAACAGAATATTTCCAAGAAAGTAGTCTTGTTTTTAAGATGAACCTCAATGGAAAAACATCCAGAGGGATACTTGGACTTATTTTTGACTAAAGTTTCTCCACAGAAACAGTCTGTTTTCTAAAGAGGTTTTTGTGGCTAAAGCACAGAACAAACATATGAAAAAAGAACAGAGACTATATTAAAGGATACTCCCTAGCCCTGAAGTAAAACCTAGAAATGCCAGAAATAGGGTGTTCCTGCAGAAAGAAATGCATGTCTGTGTGTATATATCTGTGGATATATATATGTAGTATATATATAGATATATAATGTATGTATAAACAGTGAAAAAAATTATATTTTCACTTTTCATCCAGCACAAACACAGCCTAGCTCTGGTGACTGCTGAGTATTGAACATGTTTTCATGCTAAATAGATTCATTCTCTTGATGTAAATTTGTGCAAAAGACAAGAGACAGATCTGAGGTGAGGTAGTTACAATTTCGTACACAGATGCAGACATGCTTCTAAAACTTCCAGTGTAAGAGGTAGAACAGCAGCTCGAGTTTGCACCAAGAGCTCCCATCCTCTTTCCTAGCAGGAAACAAAGCCCAAAATGTCTCTGAGAATATTGGTTTTCATTCCTGTCCTGCCACAAGTGCCTCTTTTTTGTCTTGTATTTTGTCATACTCGTTACTGTTCTCAGTCCTGAGTGAGAACTCGGCAAAACATAACTCTTGTTTGTTCCTTTTTCGTGTTCCCAGGCTGTGTTCCTGTTTGATTAGTGGTGTTTCCTTTTTCCTGTCCTTTGTTTATTACTATAACACATTTCCTGTTTACTGGTTTATAGTAACCAGACAAAAATAATGTTGTTTAGAATTCTGTCTTGGAAGTGCTGGAGGTTCAATGACACATAGCATTTGAGTCTTGCATGCATTCCCAATCTCAGCTTCCTACTCTTCTCCATTTCTCCCCAGACTTCCCAATTCTGCTCCTTTTGTCATCACACACCCCATCTTTGCTTTTCACTCACCCCATAACCCTTCACTCACCCCATCTTCTTATTTCTGGCAGGGGAAACCTAAGTATTTGGCAAGAAGGAGGGAAAGAACCACAAAAATGAGCCATGGTGCTGCCAGTGTAAACAAAAGCTCACAGTGGCAAACCCTCCCACTCCAGCAGCACTGGGAAAAGAAGCAATGTTGGACACTGTGTTCCAGTGGCAGAACATGTGCAGGGAAAGCCAAACAACTTGGTGAAACTGAGACCATTGCTGGGCATCCACCAAAAGTTGGATTAAAAGTTCTAGTTCTAAGCAAACCAGAAGCATTGCCTTTGCTTCTTCCTGGCTTGAGGTCCTTTAAGGTTTGCAATTTTAAACTTCTTGTTATCATATTGAAGACTTGCTTTTAAATTACTATTTTATTTTTTAACAAAAACTTACATTCACAGGTATCAGCCTAACAGCATCTGGAGTTTTAAAATAGCAGGACAATACAGATGTTGCCCCAAATACCAGAGGACCCTACAAGCAGAGTGCACAGTGGGATGCCACTGTTGATTCTGTGCCTGCAATTGCCATAAATTTGCTAAAAGTTTGGAAGTAAATCTTGGTTTCTTCAAATATCAGGTTCTTCAATTGCCAGTCACACCAGCACCCCCCAAATGTACACAGGCAGAGAAACTGGAGATCTTTACCCCTGCCAGAGACATTCCTTACAAATATTCGGGTCACAATTGCCTTAATAATTAATGTAAATATACGGATTGCACCTCCATACCTAGCCCTGACAGGCTATTGCATTATAGGAAAATAAATGAATATCTTCAGGCCCAACATAAATGTTATTCCTCTCATCCACAAAGAGTCACACTGTGGACTGTAAAGCCAGAGACCAGCAAGTTGTGGCCTTGTGTCATTAGGAGCCTTTTGGTGACCACTGGAAAGTTGCTGATTGCTGCTGCTCTTATGGCCTTGGACACCACAGGCAGCTTCCCACTGCTGCAGAGTCCCAGGGGGCTACCTCCACTAGACCCTGCTGCTCCTCTTTCACTCCAGGCTTCAACCTGACAGTCTGGTCCTGTCTGGTCTGGTCTGGAGATTGTAATGAAGGATTTTGCAGCCTGGAGGTTAGAACTGGAGGTTAGAGTAGCATAATGTCTAGCAACAAACCTGACATTTCACTGCAAGAAATGAGACCTCATAATGTGAAGGCTTAGTGTGTAAAGTGATGTCAGAAGCATGATTTTCATTTTTAATGGCTGTAAAAATAGCTTTCCTTCTTGCTAACCACTTACAGTCTGTATAAACAAACCTATTATCAGTTTAGAGCATATAGAAAGAATTATGCCTGTCCAAAAGGTGACAAAGATGCCCTAAAGACAGAATTTATATCAGATGAGACAAGGAAGGACCATACCAAGGAAAAGACAAACCCTTCAGTGAGAGATTTTGTTATTCAAACATTCAAGGAAACACTTCAATGGGCTTGGGGAAGCTAACTGCTTGGAACAAAAGCTGCAGGTCCTTTTGGGGTGTAAGTCACACCAGAGTGCCAAGAAATATTTCTTAATTAATAATCCAACTCCAGCATATAGAGTTCTACAGTGACAAAAACCAGCTGCAACATGAAATGTCACATAACAATTCTTCCAGCTAAAGTAGCTGAAGGTGCTGGAAGGCTCTCAACACCATTGTCAAGCTTCTGTACTTGCAAGTCACCTAAATTAGCAATTTCAGTTAACTTTTCTAAAGAAGTTTTCTGTTCATGTGCTTATTCACTAAGATAATGATGCTAACTATTTAGGTGCCTAATTACAAATACAGTATCTAACCTGAGGTGTAAAATGTTGTACTAAGTTCCTTGGCAGAGCTTATAGTCAAACACTGAAAGAAGGGTGACTGCAATCCAGAGCAATGCATTCCTATCACTTGGCTGGATATTTGAGAATACAATAAAAAATAAAATGGTAGGGTAATAAATTCTTGCCTTGAGTGTTTTCATTTTCGTAAGCATTCTTGTCTTGAGTGTTTTCACAGGCATTGATTTCCCTCAGGTAAAAATATATGCATCAGAGTCACATTTACATTTTTGTTGAAGTGTTGCCACCCTCTGTTTTCCAATAAGTTTTTATGCCTTTTTTTAATGATATGTAATTTGTAGCAAGTTTTATTCTTCAAAGGAGACACATAAAATTCTGTTTATTATCCCATTCCTTATTTGTCACTGAGTTCAGTTTGTCCCACCATGGCACTGAATGGCCATTTGCTAACAGCTTAGAAGATAATCACCAGTTTCATCTCCAAAACTTAAAATAGTGGAGGGTGTGAGTTGTGAGGGTATGCTTGTGAGTTTTTGCATACACATGCATACCCTTCCCCTGCCCCCAAACAAGCCACAGTTAACCACAGACAAATCTCCACATATCTAAATACTATTTGTCCTTGCACAACAGTGGGAATATGTCCTGAGTCACCCCAGCATGCTCTTTTTCTTTTTTGCTGGAACCATACAATTAGCATCTGTTTTTAGTACTTAGCATTCGGACTGAAGGGGACACAGAGAAGTCCCTGTTGTTAGCTGCTGCTATGCACTAGTTGGTAGTAGTGTGTAAAATTGCAGAAAGAACTACAGGGCTCACTCTTCCAAATACATCCCCACATTTTTAACCTATTAGCCCCTTTTTCCCTGGGCAGAAATAAAGCCTTTTGGAGACAGAGGGTTAGGAGTCCCAGAGGGGGGCCAAGCAGTGCTCTCACTGTAAGCCATGAATGCCGGAAGAACAGAGAAGGTGTAGGAAGACACAATATTTGTATGTTTTATCCCCTCACAGTTAGATACTATTAACTCAGAGCTTGGGTCCACCAAGTGAGAAAGGAACACATCACTTCCACTCCCACACAGAGGGAACAAACTTCACAGAAATATTTGGGTTTATTTCTTAGAGGTTTCCTCTCCATTCCCACTTGTGATGCACCTGAGCATCACTTCAGGCAGGGTGCCACAAGCACTCTGAGCTGATAATGTTTTGCTATAGTTTACAGGGCTGCACAAAAGACATGAATGAGGATAAGGAGAAAAGGATCATCTTAGGAAATGGACACATATCAACCCATTTTAAAGTCAATAATTTGATGTTATCTGCAAGGACTCAGCAGTAAGATACAGCTCTGACATTGCATCTAATTATCACCTAAAACTCAAGTCTATTAGTTATGAATTGCAAAATTCAGATTAAAAAACTCCTAGCACCATTTGCTGGTTTCCAGTTAGGTTCTTTGGAAAAGTATGGTTCAGGTGGCTGAGGCATTTGTGCACTTCATTTCTTTACCAAATCAAGCACATTATGTAAATATTCCAGTGTGGAGGCACAGTCACAAACATTCTGAAACCAATGAGCCCCAGCTCAAAGAGAGGTTCTTCCTGAGAGAGTTGGGCAGTGAGTCATGCCCAGAAGGAATGTGTGCATAGAGTGTGGCTGTGAAAGAGAAGAAACAGTAGCAGAATGGGGAGCATGGAACCAGACACCGTGCTTTGACATGGTTCCTTGGTGCTGCAAGCACCAAGACACGTTAGTATTTCTGCCTTGGAACTGACAGGTCCTGGAGAACAAGCTGGATGTATAAACTGGTGAAGACCTGGCTGAAATCTGAGGGCCAGTTTGCATACTTAGGACGTAATCTTATGATTCTGTGATAGGTGCTAAGGAACAGGAAGGATTGGTCTTAACAGTACCACATATTTTCCTTCATCCAGTGCAATACTTTTCAACTGTGCAACCACTACGACCGTAACCATGAACCAGTGGCAAATGAATTTACATTTTTTTCTACTGTTCCAGTCAGATATAGGAGGAAATGTTTGTGTATTTGACTACATATCCTTTTTGAGAGGATGAGCTATTTGCTGTCAAACTACATTAGCAGTTAGATAAGATGCCATGTCCGTGATTCTCCAAACATTTGACCATGGAAATTGTGAAAGATTAATTCTCAAGTCTATGACTTTGGTTCAACTGGTCTTGTCTCAAACATATGTGCAAATTCACATGGACTAGTCTCCTGCATGTCCTGTGACAGGAGAGACATAATCACAGACCCTGAACTTTGCATTCATATTGTTGTGTGAAAATAGGAGAAATCAAGGTCGTTTTCCATTCCTTCAGTGGACTCCCTCCGTGCATGTTGCTATGACTTTCATTGAAAAGATGTTGTGTGATTATACCATGTCAACAAGAAAGATGTTGCCTGTAAATTTTATGACCCGCAATTAAATTGCAGGTGTAACTTCTTCCAGTTTGCTGCTGAATTCCAAAGTGGAATCAGAAACTGCATGCTGGAGACTAGTCAGACCCCACTCTGGAATATATTGTGTGTCTAGGGTTTTACACTTGCCATGTGGTTTGCTGCTAGGCTTTAGGATTTGACTGTTCTGGATTTGGTACCAGCCTCAGGGTCTGATACCGCACTGTGTCATGGGGTCCAATCACATGGGCATTAGTAAGACTCTGCAGTTTATCCAATGCATTCAAAGAAAAATTTTCCAACCAGTAGTGCAAAATGGAAATCCAGCTGAACAGGAGTGTTTCAGCAGTCTTAGAGTCTGTAATGTGCTGACTTTTATGTTGCAGATGGAACCTGCACAGTATGTAGATATTGATGGCAGAGTAGGTAGATATTCATGTCAAACAGTGATTGCAATCTCAGTAGCAATTACCTGCAATTTCAGTATGATTGGAACTCATTTCATACAAGATTTCAAAGGATTCAGCATTAGTTACCAATAAAATGTATCCTCTATCTACTGGAAATGTGACCTAACTTCAAAACTGTTTATATTAAGGTAATTTTGTTATCCTATTTATCTGAAGAGTCCTTCCCAGAGAAGCTTAGCATAGCAAAGCTACAAGCAACTATCTATTATTTGGGCGGTTCAGAAGATCATTGTTACCAAGAAAAAGCTTAGTGTTGACCCTGCTAATTAATAGCCATCTTTCTAAAGATCAAAGAATGGAACCTGATCAGGAACAGCTGCTGTGATGTATGGTTATTTACATTTTCCTCTCTGATGTCCTAACATGCTTTTAATGATTTATCTTCCTTTTGCAGAGGGTAATTCCATTGTTTTATGAAACAAAATCAGTGTCTGTTTCTAAGTGTCTGCATACCTAAGATTGTGCAGCCATTGATCTGTACATGGAATTTTCCCCAGCATGAATAAGAATTTCATACAAAGTGTGTGACCACAGTGCAAGAAAGGAAAAATCCTGCTGCCCTAAGGGATCTGTTCCTGGGAGTGATGGAACACCAGTGGCACACCACTGGGCAAAAGGGCTAAAGGACTCAGGCATAAAGACTGGAGAGCACTTGTAAGAGGTTTCCATGTTTCCACTCCCGCAAGGGTTAAGTTGGAGACATTTGTGTTGCATGTCTCTACTCTCCACATTGAAGTGTCTGCAGAAACATCTGGTATTCCAGGTGCTTCAGGACAATAGGTGGTGTTGGTAAGTCAGACTGGATAGATGACATGCCCAAGCGATAAGAACCTCTTATCTATATGCCTATATGCCAGTAATCCAAGTTCAGACACCCAACTCCATTAAGAAAAAGTAAACGGTACTTAAATGGAAACTGGACAAAGAATCTGCGTTGGTGAGATCTAAGCTCAGTTTCCATTTAGAGAAACTGAAAATAATGTCCACAAACTTACTTTTAAAAAATACAATAGTTGATATAGCTCAGTGAGAAAGATGACAGAAATTATGGCAAAGGAGTAGGTGGGAGAGAACAGATGGGGAGAGGAAAACTCTTACTCTAAGCTAGATTTTGTGTGTATGCATATCCTGCATATAGGCCACCCACCTATGACACATGGATTTTGGAAGGGTGTTATTCTACCCCTTATACATAGAACTGGCTTTCCCTGTAACTAGAAAAACATTTATTTTAAAAAATTGAATCAACCCTGAGTAAAACATGGGTTTCAGTTACAGGAAGAATAGGTTCATGAACTCCAGCTAGATTTCTGAACCCTACCATCTTAAAAAAATAAAAACTGTCTCTCTGCTAAACTCTTAGGCTCCAGGAAACTTACCTCTCTCTGGATCACCATGCAAGCTACCCAGTAAGGTGTTTCAAACTGCACATGAGTCAAAATAGATACTAATACTAACTGTTGACCAATACAAAAGAAATAAAATTTTAAAAAAGGAAAATAGTTACTGGGACAGATCCAGGTAATAGAGTTACAGCATTTTTTTACACTAAGGTAGAGGTAGTTCTAAGCATGGCAACCAAAAATGTATGGTATTCTAGAGAACTATTAGTGCTAACTTGGGACATGTTCAAGTCTTACAAAGAGGAATGAAGAAAGCCGTTGAAATCCCTTATAGTCAAGATCTGTAGTCCCAATTTAGTTACCTCTCCCTCACTCCCCATAAATAAATTGGTTATGCCAACCAATGCAACCTGTTGGCCACTGCTGAACCTCTGCAGCAGCTGGAGCATGGTGTGAACCCATGGGACGCTTGGGGAAGACTTCAGCATCTTCAAGAGCAATTGGTGGTCCTGCCCTGGCAGGGCAAACAATTTTAACAAAATAATCTCCAGATAAGCAAGTGGGCAAGATGTGTTCCTCGTGGGTATCTGACCTTCACAGCATTCCTTTCCATACTGTTGTTTGCAGGTGCAGTTTATGTTTTCCCTCTTGACTGAGACTATTTCTGTGACATGCCCTTGCTTCTACATGCCTGCATGACAGTTCTCAGACTGATTCTGTAGTAGTCACTACAGAAGTCACTGATTCATAAGGGTTTAGTTCATAGAAGTATTTTACCTCTGCTGAAGGTTTTGCAACTTTTTGAAGACCCATGTCTACATTCCCAACTGCTATTAAAGATTGTATGGTTTAAGTTTCAATATAAACCAAAAATAAACATGATTTTAATCTCCTGTGATTTTCAATTTATTGCAGCCTAACAAATTCAAAGCCTTGAGTGACTTGAACTCATGCTTCAAGTCTATATAGAGTTAATAACTCTGATTTTCATTCAATTAATTTGGATTGCACCTGAGAATAAGAAAGAAGTCTTGCCCACTACATATGGAACTTTCATTTATTATAAAGGGGGTTTTTTAAGCTTTCCCCTAAACCCTGAGATACGATTTTTGACAAATTCACTTTTTCCACTTTTTACCTGCCCAGACATTCAGGGCACACACAGCTTGACAATACATTGGTTTGACTTGGCACGAGCAAGCAATTTTTCAGCTGGTCATATCCGAGAATGTCCAACCCTTCCAGTATCATTTGTGCCTATGAATTCAAACTGCAGCTGCGAATTCAGCAGCTGTGGCTTCCCTGCATAGTGAGACCCATCTCCTGTGTATATAGAGGGACCTCAGGAGGTCTGCCACATTGAAGAACAAGGCTGTTCTGTTTGTTGTGGATGTTTACGTGACTAGATATACTCTGCTGAAATGTACTTGAAAAACATCCATGGCATGTGCTTCATCCCAACCACTCATTCCCTTTCCTTGACCTGCCCTTTGTGGAGAGCATGGAATGTTAAACATTTCTTGTTGGTCTGCCCAGCCTCTGCTTTATTTACACTTACTCTCCCATTCCCTTGTGCTGGGGCACCTTTTAGGATATTTTCTTTCCTTCTCAATATAATGGAGTGCCAGTAGGGCCAGATTCTTCAGCAGTAAGGAAGTGGATCTCGGCCATTAAGGCTGGAGCCTGCACCCACTGAAGCTGCATGCAGAGCCAGAAGTAAGAAATAGCAAAGAAAATTAAGGACTAAATAATGCTTTGTGGCTTGCTGAGCAACACATCACTTTTTCTGCTGCTCTGGGAAGAAGTATTTTTAAAACAGTAGGTAAAAATCACTTCTGCTAAAACATTTCTTCTCAATGTAAACAAAATTTGGGCTTCTGAAGCCCACTACTCCAGTAGCAGAGCCATCTCTGCTGTATTTAGCAGAGAATACATAGTAAAGAACAATCCTTACAGCAGAACAGCCAAGAGCCTACACTTTCAGTCAAACTAGTTTACAGATTTTATTTTTAACTATTATAGCTAGTCTAAACTACCTGGAAACTTATATAAAAGTCAGCCAGGTTTATTCCAGTTTCAGCAAGACCATTCAGAAACTACCTTAAAATAAAATTAAGCAAAAATAAAACTCTGGGCCACTTTTTCTTATCAAATTTCTCTGTAGATAATCTTGTAGATATGTGAGACAGGTAAAGACTCAGGTGGAAGCTTTTGGACAGGAAACAGGACAATGTCTATGACTGAGAAATTCCCAGTTAAATAAGAATTTGAGTCTTCCCATAGACTTCAGCTATTGCCTCAGAATTCATCTACTTTCAAAGCTGTGTCACCTTATGTCACCTCTTAGAGAGGTGACACTCATACTTGGCATTCATATTTGTAATGCCAGAGCTGCCATATATGTTGTTTATCTCCAGTTTCAAATGCTATGGATTTTAAAAGCAGATACCATCTTTCCTTCTGAGTTATCCTCAGTATTAAGAGCAAAGGAATGAGGAAAGCTGTTTTCAGTAATGAGGTTCCAACAGAAGAGCAAATTTAAGGAGGAATCCATAGGAGAGTGTGGAGAAGCTTACGGAACTTTTTAAAAGCACTTTTCTCAATGGAAGTCATGTTAGATATGAACTCCAGTAAGCCCACCATGATGGTGTCTCATATAGAATGTACAAGATGAAAAACGTTGGTGCTGTATGGATTGTAGTCACACCTGAATTGCATTTGAAAATTCATACTCAAGCCTAGAACGTTGTTAATAGACTGTTGGTAGTGGGTTAGGTTGTTGTCCTTATTTGTTTTTAGTAGAGACAACTTGCGGATCAAAGCCCTCCTGTTGGAAGTAAATAGCCAACTGACATCAGAGCAGGGGTAGAAATGGCCCTCATTTCGTCTCTGCAGTGTTGAAATTAAGCACTTTATATATTAAGAAGTCTCCAGCCTGGTCCCTTCTCTGTATTAAACGTTCTGTGTGCCACTGATCAAAAATTACTTTTTCAAAGTAACATCCTGGCCCTAATTTTGAAAAGTGTGTAGTAAGTACAAATGCCTCTGAATGACCTGATTTACAGAACATGTTGAAAATACTAACATTCAACCTTCCAGTCACAACCAGGAGACTAATTCAGCAAGTGTAGTGTTTGGCTGTGGAATTCAAGATTCAGCTCAAGACCTAAGACTTGCCATTGTGTTTACTAGCTTGGTGAGATGGATCAAAAAGAGGCACACATGCCAGTGTCACAGTAGCTTAGTGTGTTCAGGTCTGAAATTCTGCCTGTCTGCCTTGAGTGGTCAGGAGGTTTAGATCCAGCTGGCAACAGCCTGCTGAGCTCTGATCTGAGTCTGAGCACTGCAAGGCTATACCTAAAATGCTAACCAAGCCTTGGTGTGTTTCTTGGTGATAACGGGGACATTTGCCTGCAGTGAGAGATACAAAGCAGATCCATAGATTCCTCACCCTTTCATCTACAAAGCAGGATAAGAAGGATCTTGCCAATGGCAAAGGGCTACACAGTTAATTCATTCATGTGTGCCAGAGGAAAGTCTGAAGGGAAGGAAAAAAATGTTGGAAAGAACTGGCCAAAAAATATGTGCCCTCATATATTTTATTGCTGCTGAACAGGCAGTTAACAACATTTCTTAATAATAAAGCTATCAGTCACGATCTCAGCAAACTGATGAAAATATTTTTGGGGACATCTGAAAATAACTTTGATTCCAAGTGTTTATCAGGAGAGATGGTAGGAATTCCATGCAAAGCCTATGTTCAAAGCACTCAGATTCCTTGTGGTTTCTCATCTTCCTGGAGGTAAGCTCATCAGAGAAAAAATGCATGCCAACTTCTGTGTTGTTGCACAAGCGTACTGTAAGATGATCAGAGAGGTTTACTTGCTAAATGCCATGAAGTTCATTTAAGGTAAGGCTCTGCCCTGCTTGGGGGTACATGAGGCAATGGTGAGGTTGCAGGGCACAGCACCCACTACATGAGTAAGGCACAAGAGCAACCCCAGCACCCCTTCCTTTCCAGCGCTAACACAGAAGAGGGGAATTAACCAAGTAGGTTATGGAAGCAACCTAGGATGTGGGAATTGGGGGCTTAAGGCCCCACTGTGCTTCTATGGTGACCTGGCATAACTCATTCAGCCATTTTGTATATTGGTTCCAAACTGACCCCAAGTGCACAGCATTTATTGTGAGAATTGGGAGAGTTGTGGTGTCTGGATGAATGCTGTGCGCTCATCAAGGCTAGTGCTGGAAGTCAAGGTAATTCCACCTCCACACTCAAAAGAGTGTGCAAATGAGTGAGGAGTGCAAAGGCAGACCCAGTGAGGGGAGAAGGAGAACAGAGTTGAATGGCAACACAGAAAGCAATACTGAGTGGAAAAAAACTAAGTCACTAACTGCCCACCTCAGGCATGAGGAAGTGTCCCCCATGGCAGAGTGATTCCAGTTACAGTTCTCAGAAAAGGACTGAGGCCTTTTAAGGGGCAGGTTTATGCAGCAAGACAATGTCTTTTGAATAACCAGCCAAGAGGGAAAGAGCAACTTCAAGATGGATATGGTAATGATACAGGATATAGATTTAATTTAATCATGTGTTCTCACACGTCTTCTTCTTCTAGAAGAAGACTGTTTTCTATTGCACAGCTGATGAAAGAAACTAAAATAAGAACTGGAGGGTGAAGGAGAAAAATCCAGACAGACCCAATCCTCCTCACTCCTGTAAAAATCAGGAAACAGCTGTAGGCTTGTATAAAAGGGGAAACCCTGCTGTTTCTATCATGGTCTCTCTCTTTTTATTATCTGCAGACTGAAGCTTTTGGAAGCTAGTGATTAGGAAGCCTCTGTGACAAGAATGGGGCAGTCACCTTAGCTGGAAGCAAATATAGCTTTTGCAGCTGATTTGATAACAAGCCTTGGAAAGGACCCTGAGTGACAAATATGAATGACAAAGTAGCCATATAATCAACATGAAAGTCACAGTTTAAATACAGCATTAAACAAAAAAAAAAAAAAAAAAAAAAAAAAAAAAAAAAAAAGAAAAAAAAAAAAAAAAAAAAAAAAAAAAAAAAAAAAAAAAAAAAAAAAAAAAAAAAAAAAAAAAGAAAGAAAGCAAAACAAACCTATAGCCCTGGTTTTATATTTGTTTGATAAACAGTTTCCTGAAATGTGACCTGTCTCTTCCGTACTAACAGAGTTTGTACTTTAATTGAAAGGCTGCATCTGAAGCATTGTGAAATTTGAGATATGCAACTCCATTTACAGAATGATACAATTCTGATAAGCCACTTCCATGTCACCACATGCCTCTGAGCTAATAGTTTTTCAGTATTTGCCTTAATAACTACCTTCAAGTAATGGGTTCAATCAGTACTGTGTACTGTTATTATTCTTTTCTCCCAATAACAACCAACTGTATGAACACACCAATTTCTAGTTCAACACTTACCCCTTAGAGCCCACAAATTGTTCTCCAGACCTTTTATGGCTAAGTTTATCTGCTGGTATAGGCTTCTGAGATATTTCCTTCCACTTTGTTTACTTGTACTGCTGCATTTGCACAAGCAGCCTGTCATTCTGCATAATGTAAACTTAAGCTTCACGGCAAAAATAGCAGTACCTGTTCTTTGTCTTTGCAGATCTGGCGTTTTCCCTAGAACATTTGCAAAGACATTAATCCAAATATGAATGTACAAAGGAGGAGGTAAGGAGAGAACACATAAATCTAGTCTTTCATTTACTGATAGAGGATTGGCCTCAAGACAAAAGCTTATCTGGGCTACAGCTATCCATACCAGGGAAGAATCAAACTGATTTACTTTTAACTGGTTTTGCTTAAAAACTCCTATTAATTTGCAGCTAAAATAAAGCAACTCTTATATTTCACTTAAAAGATTTCCAAGCCGTTCAAAACTAAGAACGATATCAAATCTGCTGTAATTAAATGCAGTGTAAATCAAATCACTGTGGAATGATAATAGAAACATTCTTGCCATTGTGATTTTGAGGTGAACTAGAACAAGGAATGTAAAATTATGATCACTTTGGAACATTTGAAATTCAAAGACCAGTGACTGTGCTACAGATGTTTCACATGAATTCATTTCATTTTGTGATTAGTCATTTCACAATGTCTTGTATGTGTTTTAGAACAATCAGGCACCAGATAGATGTGAACAGTCTAGTGAGGTAATTCCTTCACATTTCTATACACAGAATGAACAGAGTCATACCTGTCTTCCTGTGCTTACTGAAATTAAAGTACAAAAGGTAACAAGAATATTTTTTCAAATAAAAATTTCAGAAGGAAAGATGAAATTGTTAGATTTCTAGTTTTAGAGTTTCTGTAATCTTGTGCATCAGTCAGATTGGTAGCCATGCACTCCAGGGAAGCGTGTTGTAAAATGTGGAAATATACTGCAAATCATTCATAGAAAAATCAAGTTATTTAATCTGATTCAGGGTACACAGTTCAATGTGCTTTTTTCCAGAGTGGATGGCTTCTTAATTGCTCTCAACAGATTAAAACTACATCAGTAAGACAGAGCAAATGTTCCCTTTTTGCCTCTCAGACCTTCACTTGTTTCATTTGTAAAGTATATAACTTTGTAAAATTTTAAAATACAAAATCTTGATATCAGCCTATTAAAAGACAGACTTTTTGTTCACATGAGAACGGTGTCTCATGAAAATGTGAAACAAGAGCTGCCTCTGAAGAAGGGAATTTGTTATTGAACACATTTGAACCTAATTTCCAACATTAACAGACTTTTCCCTGCATAAACAGAATCAGGAATTGATCAAAGAATTTCCAAGTTAAATTCTCAGTTTTCCACATCAATAAAATAAATTCTTCCAAACCCACAATCTCCATATTTTCACCTTGCGTTGAAAGAGTGGAACTGGTAGCCAAACCTCAATATGCTACATATTCAACAGAATAGCATCCGTTACACGGGTAATAAATTGCCTCTGGAGGAGGAATTTTCCAGCTCAAATGAGCTTCCAACAGCAAAGCACAGGTGTTCCAAAACACTCCTTGGTTTAGATGTGGTGAGAGAATTTTACACATGATAAATCTTAATTATTACTTTAGAACAACTACCTAGGTTTTACTTCTGAATTACCCATTTGCATTACACCTCCTCATCTCTGTGTGCTCAGTCTGAAACGCTGCTTTCATTTGCCAACATCGCCCGGCCACCCAGGTGACAGAGCGTGTTCTGAGTCAGAGAGAGATAGCGAAAGGGTGTGGGGAGTGCTCAGGTGCCCATTGCCAGAATGAGCACCCGTGATTGTGATTCATTCTCCAGGGCAGCGAGTTCAGATACCATCAGAATGAAATGCAAATCAATTTCCCTCTTTAGATATCCAAATCTACAAATCTCAGTATTTTCATTGTGCTGCTAGCATCACAGCAAAATGAGGGAAGGTGTTTGCAGCTGCATCAGCATCAGCAGGCAAGGACGGAAGACAGCCAAAAAGAATTGGTGGCCTGAGCTTTGGGACGTGCTAAAAAGCAAACTAACTTGGCCAGGATTCTTGGAAAGTTATTAGTGTAGTTGCTGGCATGGGCTAATATGTTGGAGTTTTGATTCTTGATTATTATTGTCACACATGCTGCTGGATTTTGCCAGCAAGGTAGACCTACCCATATAACAACAATACTTTTCCTGCACACCAGGAACTGTCATTGCCAGAGCTAGAAGTAGAATTCAGAATCTTGCTTTAAACATCTCAATCACATTCTTTAACTTTTGTGAGGTTTCCTGACATTAACAGATGCCACAATGTTTGG
Organism: Dicaeum eximium; assembly: GCA_013396995.1. Taxonomy (NCBI): domain Eukaryota; kingdom Metazoa; phylum Chordata; class Aves; order Passeriformes; family Dicaeidae; genus Dicaeum; species Dicaeum eximium. The sequence continues at coordinate 1,700,058 of VWZP01004822.1, read as the reverse complement.
AAAGAAATTTTTGTGGCACCTTGTTGCTGAGTCAGCATTTCAGGCCAGGTTATGCTCTTAATTTTTTTTTTTCTGCAAAAAAAAAAGTCTCTATCTGTACTTCTACTACCTTGGATTCCACATGTCTTGTCAAATTACCTTCAAATTCACACACTGGAACCATTCAGGTCTCCAAGGTGTAATAATAGCTCAGTCAAAAGCAAAAATTTGTTCAGATGACTGCCCTTTGAGTTCCCAGATCAGAAACAAAAATAGTTTAAATCAGCACTTTTTAAATGTACACAAATATATATTCAGTTTAAAGAGAAAATAAGTTCATGCTGCATGAAAGGTTTCAACATGCAAGTTTGAAATGAACTTTTTCTCCTCTCTAGCACATCTGCAGTTGACCACATGCAGACACACAACATAGGTTTTTGTTGAAACAGAAAAATGCTGTGAAGGAATATGACAGAAATCATAGCCACAAATAGCTTCTGTGGAGTCAGCTGAGCTCTTTGAAAATAGCCCTTCACCATATTTTCTTCTAGGCAACTTCTGTTGTTTCCCACAAAGACAGCCACCAAATACCCCACACACAACCAGCTGCCCTCATCAGAAAGCCAAGCTCAGCTCCTGTTGGGTGTACCAGCCCTTCTCTGGGTAATCATAATCTGGTTTGACATGTTTGTGGATGAACATTTCACAGGTAATTTTTTTGTTTTGCTGTTCCCTCGTTTATGCCTCTTCCAAGACCTTGTGTGACTCCAAGCCACCATCGGATAGAACTCAGCTTTTACCTCCTCTGGGTACTTGTGCATTGGCCCAGGGTCAGCCAAGCACCTCGCTCTTTGCACCACTGCCGTGCAAGGGAGAGGCAGGGGCTCACAAAATTTGCTAAATCTAACTACAGACCTTATCAGCAGGAGGATCAGCATGTGCTGTTAAGCAGGTCAATCTTCTATCTTGCATATTTGAAACCATCACTGGCTACACTGCACAGAACAACCTTCGATGGTACCCTTGCTTTTCTTCTCACAGTTCTCTACTGCTCCTTCAATGAGTCTAACCACTCTCAGCCTCTGAATAGGAGAGAGACTTTGCTGAAAGCCCTCATCTCCCACAGCATCTCATTCTCCTAGCCTTTCCCTTTCCTTTCATAAAAATCCATTTTCTCCAGTTACAGCTATGTGCACCACTGCATAATCCCTGCCTTACAGAGATGTGCCAAGCCCCTCTTCCTAATTGCTGTCACCAGTTGCACCATGCTGCTCAGGAAGCAACAGAAAACCCTTTGAAGGACTGAATTGCAATTTTGCCTGTAAGAACCTTTGTCCAAAAGCACTTTCCAAAAGCAAAGTTTTGAAAGAAAAGTGTGAGAGTCAGGGTATCTGCTTAGGATGCAGTGGATGACTGCACGTAGTGATGATGAACCAGATGACGATGCCTTTAGGTAAAGAGCTGCTATCACAGCTGGAAACTTGCCTGTACCCTTCTGGTTTGGAGTATATGTCCAACCCTCATAGTTTATATAAGTCTACCTCACCAGTGATATTCCTACCAAAACTGCAACTGCTCAGGTTTCTTTGTTTCCTCTGCCAGCATTTTAACTGGTTTTCAGCTCTCCAGTCTGCATTTGAAGTGCATGGACCATATCAGAAGTTATTTTTTCAGATAAAACTAGGATATGCATAGAAGCAGCCAAAGGCTGACTGATCGTCTTCTCTTCACAATTTAAAAATAGTGTCTTTCTGACTGAATTTTTCAACCATTACCATTTTTGTTACAAGGAGACTCTTGTTATTGTTTTGCAGGCTGGCCATATACATGGTACCTTGGCTAATAGACAGTCAAGAGCATATTATTGGCTAATATCCAGTCAAGAGCATATTTAATCCACATATTCCATAAGTTTTTAATTAAATGACCTCAGTATGCCTGCTCTTTGAAGTTGAATCTATCCAACATCATTAAAACTTGCTCACATGCTGTTACTTTGTTATTAAATTCTACTGAATACCTATGAAAGTCTTTCATTCTTCACCCTTAGCAAGAATTGTAATTACCTTGCCATAACAAGCAGAATAATTAAAATAATTAACAACTTAGTCTGCCAAAATTTGTTTATTTAGTCATCCCAGCAGGGTAGCTTCCAGTATTATGCATATTTTCCCAGTTGTCTAGAAATAAAACAAGGGAAAAAAAAAAAAAAGAAAAATTGTATTCTTGAAAATGCCCAATAGAACCTTGTAATTAACAAGAATTTAATTCTTTTTTTCTCCTTACAAATTCGATAGCATTTTTTTGAATAAATGCTTTTGGACTTTCCAGTAAAGTTGTCAATTGCTGCAGACTAGTTTTATTGGGTTTTTTCCTAGGATAGTAATTTAACTTGATTTTAATGCTGCATTGCTGTCCCTTTGAGACTTAAAGTTCTGATTCATAGCTAGTGAAGCACAGTCAAAAGCAAGGCAAAAAGCCAGTTTTTACAGGTAGCTAGGAAATAAAAGCAAATGAAAGCATTCTCTACATTCAGAATTCTTTGAAATTACTTTGACCACTTGTTATGATACACTAGTGCCAGTGAGCCCTAGCTGTACAGTGGATGCTGTGCTTGAATGCTTAAGCAAAATTTCAGATGAGCTGGTGGTTTTAAGCATAGGTTTGAATATTTCATCTAGTCCCACAGGCTCAGTTTACGTGAGTCTCCAATAACTCCCACATATCATCAGACTGAAACAGGCTCAAATATCCATTCTAGGAGTTAAAAGTAGCATTTAACTATAATAATCTGTACTCTTATTTTCCACAAATGGATGATGCCTTTTGAATGACTCCTCTGTTCTCACAAATGTTGTCCTAAAAAGGTGAAATGATTGCAGGTAAGACAAAACTTGCATTAAGTAAATCATTTTATATTTCTATTGTACATGCCATATGCAGGAGAGATATCATTGTGTATTCTGACTAGATTATCTATTATGGCACAGTTACAGTGACTGTAAGAAACTCAATTTTCTTTGTGACTGTGAACAGTCCTCTGGAGTAAAATTATCAGTTCATTAAAATGTTAATAGGCAATGCTATTGAATATTCTTCAACTTCCTAAAATCCCACTTGATATCAGTGTTGACTGAGGTGGGCATTATGTACACTTTTTGTTGACTCCTTGCCTCCTGCAGAATGACAGACAATATTTCTGTGGGCTCCTTTGCCTTGGAGTGGGAGTGCATGGGAGCCTGTTGAAAGCTGAGATCCCGATCTTCAGACTAACAGAAGGATGTGTTGCTATGTTGAACAACAAAATTTCCAGTTAAAAGTCAGTGAATACTAGTTTATTAAATTCCATCAAATAAAGATTATAGAATACTTCACAAGTAGTCCAGCCCAAACCCTTTACCCATCACTCAAAAGAGAAATTTCCAACTTTTTTTTACTTCCCAAAGGCAGTGTTTTTCATGTTCTCCCACTAGAATCTTCTCAACCATTCTCTGATTAATGCTGTTTACTAGAAAACTGTTTCAGGTGCTCTTATATCCTGCCTATCTACAACAACATGGAGCTGTCTCTAGGACATAGCTGTAATTACTCTGCCTCATTAAACAGTGTTCAGGTTCCCAGCAGGTACACACGACAGTGTAGCTGAATTACCCAGAAATTTGGACTTGGCTGGAATTCTACAAACAAGAGACTGGATGCTTAGTTCTTTGTGTTTTCTCAGGAGGGTCATCCACTCTTTGACATTTAAACCAGAGGAGAAGCGATACAGAATACATTTACTAGAATAGTTACTTCCCTGCTACAATAATGTGATTTGCTTACTGAGCTGTAGGACCCTACCCCTTGGTAGACTCTTCTTTCAGGGTTCCCCATCTGTCTATCCAGGGTCCACTTCAGCAGTGGAAGTGACTTCCACTGAAGCTGGGGTATGTCACCACTGGCAGTACATTAATTCCTCTGAAGGAGTGCATGAAGCAGACTGTGGACCAGGGTCTGAGACTGCAACCTGCTTGTGAACCACAACTAATTCCTTGTAGATGTGGGTTGGGGCAGGAGGGCTAACACCTCATTGCAGGCAATACTACAGAGCAGCTGAGGAGACTCTGGGCTGGCTGAACCCATGGCGTGGAGTGAGGACTCACTAGGAGTCCTTCCCCTCCTGCCTATACATCCTCCGGGTGCACAGATGTCCCCATGCTAACCAAATGTAGGAGTGTCAGCTCTGGATTATTTATAAACATTCCTTGCCACGAGTTTTTGGCTTTATTAACAGGAAGCTACATTCCTTTCATTGTAATTCTTAGATGAGTTTGTTGATACTCGTGAAAAAGTCCCATCCTTCATGTGTGCATGTGGGAGGCATGTTTTACTCTTCATTTATCTTATTCTGGGCTCTGCTACTTGCATACAGGACATATTATGCTAGTACCAGCAAAAGATATGCATGGTGGGTAAAACACTGAATAGGAAGGGAAAAGAACCTAAAATCTGTTACTACCACAGGCCATCTGCTCAGGTATTGACTCTCAGAATCTTTAGAACTCTTTGATTACGCTCAGACTCAGGAATAGCACCTTCCTTTAATGTCACGTTTTAGCTTGTTCCTGGAGGATGGAAGACAGAGTAGCTTGAAATAGCACTTTGAACTGCACTTGAAGACTAAATTATAACGCTGACTGACACACTGAGTTGCAGCCCTTAAAAGAAGATGTGATTATCATTACATCTGCAAGTCCTGGCCAAATTCCAGCTTTAGCACTCCAGCTGTGGGGTTTCTCTGTTTTATGTTTTCACACAAAGTTCTAGGATTTGTTCTACCTCAGTTATAGATGGTACTAGGAAATTCTTTGGTGCACATTTCACTCTCTGTAATCCAACACAAACACTTATTAATGCTTTCATTTATTATAAATGGGAACAAGTAGTTTGTCTTTTGCCAGAAATGTGATGCTATCAATGTATCACAAAATCTACAAGCAATTCATTCACCCATATGTTCACCAAACACTTTTCAGCTCTATCTGGGCATCCTGGATCTGTCTTAAAGCCATCTGGAATCATATGTTGCCAACTTCTGATCTTCAGTTAAGTACAGTAGGAACTTCTGAGCTTGTAGTTGCTAAAATGACTAAATTTGGAAACATGGTCAAACTGCACTGCAACAGAAGAGCCTCTTGAATGTTTTAGAATTCCAAAAGCATACTCCAGTGTTTTCTTTCAGTCTTTTCAAAGAAGTACATAAATAGTAAACAGCTTGATCTGTATCAATTCCAGAATAACTCCTGAGGAAAAATTTTCCATAGTTTTAACTTTTTCTAAATCTGCCTCTGCCCATTATTTATGAGTTGCCTTTTCCAAGAATGTTACTGGCTCTTTTAATTTCAATCCTGCATCTCCCTAACCTCACTTCTCATCCAATCTTGCTTTACCCATGGTTTGTTCATCCACTGACGTCTGTATTAAACTGTTGGCCACACATATGGCCACTTCTATCAATCAGAGCTACAGTCATTAACTTTGGAAGATGTCTCAGGTACTTGTATTTCCTTTGGGAACAACATATTCTGAAAAAATTTACAAAGCTTACAAGCCTGTACATGTCATGAGGAAGTACAGCTTGCTGGATTCCCCAGCTACAGCCAAAAACTGAGTTATCTTGTCTTTAGCAACTGGAGGCATTTGTGTTTGCCACAACAGCAGCATGAGCAAGCACTGATGCTAAATGATATTTTGCTTAAATTTTCTTCTCATAAGACCAAGCTGAAAACTTTTAAATACCTTTCAAAAGGCGTTGCCATCAAAAAGAGACACAGCAAGCTTATGCTGCAAAATATTGATTTTGTCAACATTTTGCTGATGCTGCAATTGCAATTAAGTATAATGTTATTTAGAAAGTTTTTAAGAAGTAACATCTGTGAGTAGGAAGTTGTGTATAGAAGCCTTTTACTAATGGATTTTTATTGCAATAGATTTCTTTGATATCTAGTTCTATGGTGAGGAGACTATACCTTTCTCTCTGTACTGATTCTGTGAAGATAGTCTTTTAAATATGCAAACAAACAAACAAACAAGATCAACAAGTATTTATGCAAATATGTAAGTAGCACATTGTTATATAATTTTTCTCTATTCTTTTTTCATATTGTGAAACACCAGGAAAACCTCATTCCTGACTGTCTGGAGTACCTTTAGCACACTATCTCTTGTCAATTAAACAAATGCTGAAAATTTGCAACAGAAATTATTCAGTTTATTGAATATCTTTCAGGGCTCACTCAGTGGCTGTGCTTGAATTTGGGTTTACTCCACTGTCAGAAAAGGCATCAGAGTGGAATGTTCCTCCTTTGTAGCAAATCAGGAAGTGCTCTTAATGTCAGTGACTGGCACTAATTTACAGTGTCTGCAAGTTGTGCTCCAAATTTTGTCTTCCTTTTTTGTTTTCATGTCAGAGTTTCTGAGGACAATAGAGATTCAATAAACCCAGCCCCAGATCTGTCTCACTGAAAGAGTATGTAGAGCTGCTCTAGTCAGAGGGGTCTGAGCTTATTTATCTAAAGTCTTTTTCAAAAATACAGTCACACCTCCCTCTTAATCAGTTTCATATTTTAAAAAGAGTATTGAAAAATTTAGAGAATAAGAGTCCAAGCCTGTTCAAGAATGTAATTTTTAAGGCACAGATCTCAGGAAATACATCCTGTCTCAGCTTCCAAAAGCTCTTTTCTACGTTAATATCTTCTTACATTTCCTGTAGCTTTTTTCCCTGTCCAGATAACCTCATCTTGTGTTTCCATTACCTCATGAGTTCTGTTTTACTCTGACCTGTTTTACTCTGTCCCTGGCCTTCATTATGTTTTTGTTAGGGGACTTGTATGACCATAAGCTCAATTACACAGCTGCTAAATGTATGATTTTTACTGTTTCTGATTAGAATCAAAATCTATTTTAGCACCAATTCAGCCAGGCTAGTCTTTAGGTTTACTATGTATGGGCAGCCTCTTGGAGGATTTTAGTTTTCTCTCTTCCTGACTCTCAAGGGCTGTAGGTAAAGCAATGCCCAAGTGGTGGATGGGGCATGTACCAGTAGATGGTGCTGAAAAATATGCAAACAAATCCCGAGCTTTGGGTGTCGCTTCCAGCAAGTGGCTGCTTCTGGTATACATAGCTGGAGAAAAAAAGCAATCTGGATTTTCATCTTAGAGTAGGTTGAAAATCATGCTATTTTCTTGCAATGTTGAGTGAAGAACTTTAAGGAAAAAAAAAAGATAAAAACTTTCTCGACAAAGGCTGTTTCATCTACTGCAGCCCTTACATTAGGACCTTCACCACACTCTTCTTTCTTTAAAAAAACCACACGTTTTCATATCCTGATATGTTTTTTTACTCAGACACTGCTGCTTCCTTTTTAGTTTCTTTACATCTCATTCCAGGATATAAGACTTCTAAGCATGGGACAGCCACTGTGCACAAAATCATTTTGAGAGATTCACGTATGGCAAGCAGTCAGGAAATGCAAGTCCACCTTGGTCAGACCCCCATCCCTCTCCCTTTAAGTAAATTGACACTCAAACACTTACCTTTGTATGACTTTCACTTTGTGGCCTGGTCAAGGCTAGGGACACACTCTTAAGTTTTCAGCCTACACTGAGTTGGAGATCTTCACTTTGATAAACAACAGATAACATTGCTTTTCTTTATTCAAAACCTAGAAGTCTTGAGGCAGGAGGTTTTGGATGAGGGTCAATGGCAAAATGGGGAAGAAACACACTTGAAATCATTTAGATTGCTGATGGTTAAATACATAAATTGGGTGAATATGATTGAGGCAGTTTAAATTAGTGACTATTGCTTTGACTTTTATTGTATTCATGAATAAGAGATTCAGGGGACCACTTCACCTGCATCTGTTTTTATCCTGATTCAAATCATTCTAGAATGAAGGAAGCCAGAAATGCTTCCAATAAAATACTCAGTTCCATGAGACCTTCCTGTTGTCTCTTAGGGGACATGGTGTCATTTGGCAAATTTAGATCAGGTAATTTCAGAAAATTCCTCTATTCCTGTCTGACAGAGCTACCCCACCACACACCTCTGCACCCTGCTAGGGAGATATCACAAGGGAAAGTGTGTCATTAAGTCCCCAACAACTCACATGCTGGCTCAACAGCACAACTCCCTTTTCCCAGCTTTAACACATTACTCAGTTTTACAACACATTGCAGCTGAAACCAAGGCACATATTTATTTCTACTTCAGGGGTGACAGGCTCTGGAAGATTCCCCAAAAATTGTCTTTGTAGTATAAAGATCTTGAAGGGCTGACAGTTTCTATACAGTTTTCTGAATTGCCTTCATTTCATAAGACACGTTCAGCTGTAGGAGTGAGGATTAAGGGGACACGTGCACAGCCAAGGAAACCTCTTGTTCAACTCCTCCATATGAGGAGAACCATCTCCACCAGTTCCTGCCACTGGGCACAGGGCCAGGCACAGCTGCTCTGCAGTTCCACCACCTGTGCTGAGCATGCCATCGAGTACAGAGAGGTCTTAGCTGAGCTTCAGGCACTCATCTGTACTGCTCTGCTACAGCATTCCTGGGTGCCAGAGCACCAAGGGTACCTAATATTGAAATGCTGTATCTCAGTATTTAGCTCTTGGGATATCTCAGGAGTGCTTGGGGAATGTAGCAGTGTTGCACATGGCTTCTAGTGCTGTTGAGAATGGCATATTTCCCATCCCAGAGCCTGCAGCCCTCCTGGAAAAGTTCCTCTAACACTTGACAGTAATTTGTCAGCACCACCCACATCTGGCAACCCTTCTGTGTAGTTCTGCATGTGCAGTGTTCACACCATTATCCTTCATCTTAGAGCCAAATGGAGGAGAGGACTCATGCAGACCTAAGACCAAACCTGAAGATTAACAGCCTTCCACATTCCCGACAGTTTTGCAACTGCTAAAATGCCTGGGATTTTTAAAAAATACTTAATTTATGCTCTGAAGGGAAGGAATAGGTGTTTCACCTTTTGTCTAATGAAAGTGACTTTACTTAGTCCGTCAAAAATAGTCCTCCGGATGTATGAAAGCTTCTGTTCCTGTCTGGTTTACAGCACATTGTTTGTAAGGAAATTCTGCAGTGGCAAAAAGCATGGTCTTATCCAGAAGCTCAGCCCATTAATAACACACAAAGATGCACTGTATTCTGCCAGGCAAAAACACCAGACAAGCTGGAAGCCAGTATGGAAATATTTAATGATTTTTTTTCAGTAGAAGAGCCAGCTACTGTATTTCATTAAAAGGGAGTAGAATTTTAAATGAAATAACACATAGATTTTGTAAAATATGGGTATTATACGTTACACTGAAAATAATTTAGGTTTGGATCACTGAAGCTAAGCTATTATTGAAAAAATGAATGTGTTTTCATATATGATGGCTCAGAAAAACATCTCTGGATTAAGCTCAATATAGCATTTCCCTTAAATTTATATACATCTGATCCTGTTCTCATTTTATAATCTATATAAAAACTCAGGTAAATACATTGGGAAGTTTGGAAGAAGGTGTCAATTTGGTGAAGTTTGGAAGAAGGTGTCAGTTTTTCTTCCTCAAATGGATTTTAGACGATGCTGTGTTTTAGCTAGGAAGATCTACTGGCAGCTTTTCTGACCTTTGGCAGTAAGAGAAGATACAGAGAAACTGAGCCAATCCTATAACTGAGAGTTATGACAGTATCTGAGTCAAGTTGTAAACTGTACTGGGAGCATTGTATTGCCATCAAAGAGTTACTGGTCAGAATAGCAGAGACTAAATCTGTGAGAATTCCCTGGGCTGATTGGAATCCTGGCTAATCATAAGAAGTGATGACAAAACACGACCAACCCAAAAGAGTCATACCTCATCTCTGTTTTCCACCACCAGAAGTGACCAGACAATGGAGCACAGTTGATATCAGATTTACAGAGCTGGATAGGTTTGGCTTTTGGAACATTTCGGACATATTTAGAGCTTGTTCTACAAATTCCATCCACACTTCTGCATGTACATACACAGATACACCTTGAAACATGCTTGTCCAACCAGTCATATTTTGTCATATGAAAGACTTCTCAGCTATACATATAATAATGCTGGCTGCATGATTTGGCTTAAGTTATATATTCAAGGGCTGTAACATTACACTAAAAATAACCAAATAACCTATATATCTTTCTTACTAGAGGCAACTATCTCTAAAATGGAGGATAATTTTCTTTTAATTAATTCAATCGTATCGTTCCTCCTACAGTGCAAGCTGAGTATATATTTTAATGTATATTCTTCTCTTATGTCTCAGGTATGCTTTGGGCTTCAAAAAATGAGGATAATCCCCCTGAAGATGATTTAAGGCCCTCTGTATTGCTCTCAACATATTTTGCTCCTTGGGAAAATCACTCTTGAAAACTGTCTAAAAGACAAAATTTATAGTTTCAGGTTAACATATGCCAAACTGATTTGTCACAAAAATGAAATAGGCCTACAGTGTAATGGAAGAGGATTTCCAGGCAACCAAGTGTCATGATAACTGAGTGCCTTATAGTGTTACACAATCTTAGAGGCACTAATGCACTGCAAGATAAAAGTCCCACCCTTCACAACTCTCAGGAAATGCATATTGTATGTGCTTCACAATCTCTGTCTGATTTACTGCTGATATTATAAAGTGCTCTGTAATCTACAGAGCAGGCTCCAACTGTACTTTAGGAGTACCATCAAGGAAATTAGCATTAATTAGATAGAAGAAAGATGAAAGACTCTAGGAAGTATTTAGGACACAGTAATCATGTTTGCTAAAGAGAGAGACAGAGTGTGGTCAAATAAAGCTGCTGAATGATTAGGTCAGAGGCTCCTGCTTTGCAAGGGCCAAATGCAGTGGAAAACACTGCAGCCAGAGCTGAGAGAAGGGCAGCTCTACTTACTATTTCCATCCAAACCTGCTCCCTCTTCCTCCCCTGCCTGTCCTTACCATGGCCAGAGGCTGCAAACTGGAGGCACTCTCTGACTGAGTTTGGTGTGCCTCAAAAGAAATGCTTTGATCACACATAATCTCTGAGGTGTCCAAAATCTGGGAAGTAAACTGCAGAAATAATTGCCTTCCCTGGGGTTGTATCCTAATGGTTTAAAGTGCAGTATTTCCCTGTACTCAGTCTGGCTGCAGCCATGGGCTGTATGGAATGGGGAACAAACTGAGCAGCAGTTTGCCAGAGCTGTTCCTGCAACAAGAGGGGAATTAAACATGTACATGAAACAAGGCTTTTGTCAACAATTTATTCTGTAGATTGTGCTTGCAGTGGTATACAAGCTCTCCTATCACCACAGAAACTATGAGCAAGCTGGAAGTATCCTGCAGAAGATACTCCAACATTTTGTGATGGTTAAATAGATGTAAGTCATATTGAAAGCAGAAGAAAAGAGAAAAATAATATTTACAGATGTTGGGATGGCTCATGTGAAGTGTGTCCTACTCAATGTAACTGACCTGAGCTGGGGATTTTTCTGAACAAAGAGAAGAGTTAAGCATTCGGTTTTCAGTGCTCTGCCTTGGCTTTGGTTCCCAAAGTGTCCCCCCACCACCTGCAGAGCTATTGCATTTCTGTTGTGTGGTGTCATCACTGCCAAAGGAGGCAACTTGGTGCTGTAGAGATGATGTGTGTCTTGCTTTCGTATTCTTTGTTTTCCAGAGTTTACATTTACAGCAGTGCAGTGTATTCTGTCTGCCTTACCATGTGAGGTGCATGATGGCACTACAGCCTGAGATTAGAGCATGGGGGCTCATGTTCCGAGACCCACGCTCCTTGTGGAATCACTTCCACTTGTCTGGAAGTGCGCAATGAATGTAAAATGCTGCACTTCAGGCTTGAAAGTAATGTATCTTCACTTTTCTTAACAGAAACAACCATATAAACCCTCGAGAAAACCCAGGCTGCAGACTTCCAGGTCAGATAGATCAAATTCAATCAGTACTTGATTAATTAAAAATTATCCTTTGTAATACAGGCTAACTACCACAAATCTTTGTTCACATTTACTCAGTTACATAAATGTATCAAATTATTAATTGCCAGTGGAAGATAATGTGCTCAGAAATTTGAAGTCTGATCTTCACTGTATCATTGAATCAGAATGTAGTGTCAGGTAAATCTGATCCACCAAATTACTCCATGCATAAAATGGAAGTCACTTCTATGTCAGAGAGGATGAATTAGAAAATAATTGATAATCAGTAGATAATTAGTTGATAATCAAGCATGCTTTGAATCAAAAAATGCAAAGTATTATTATCAGCATTAAACTCTCCAGTAGGATATGACTCAGCCTTCAATGTCTAACAGTTCTTGTCACTATATTTAATTTTAATGTTTTAATATAATTTTCATTTTGATTTTACTAGACAAAATTAAAAAAGCCCTTCAGCAGCCATAGTTTGGTCTAACAATAAAAAATGTAAGTGACTTTGGCACCAAACTTTAGAAATTTAAAAAAAATTCCCATTACAGTTTTAACTTAAAGGCACTATAAACACTTGAACACAGTATTAGAAATCATAGCTGACTTTGCCTATTTCCATGCTAAGCACAACATTCTAGGAATTAGATATATTCTGGAAATTTAATGTATGTTGGTTTGCTTGTTAATTTTTTTTTCAGTCCACTATTCCTTCTTCACTTATATTTCCTCACTATGTTTTTAAGTACATACCAAAATGCAGAATCTACACTTAAAATGACAATTTTTTTTTTTTCAAACTAGACACTGATTTTGTGACAGTTTCTCAAGCACTTTTTAGCCAGACTGCTCTGTCTTTCCCCCTGCACCACTTTGGATGTCTTTATATATAGCTGGCAGGGTAGCAAAGCATGAACATTTTAAATGATGCTACAAAAGCAGTATAGCTGCCAACATAGCCTTTCACTCTACATCTATGAAATTTACTACATTTCATAAAAAATAGTTCCTGTAATTCTGTACTGCAAAAAAAATGAACACATGGTACTATTAAATAAGTTACAAAGATAAGTTATAAAAAAAGACACACATTAAAAAGTATATTTGTTTTTGTAACCTTACCTCAAGGTTTGATTCAGATTTTGCAAAATGTTGGGATTGGTAATGCTAAATGAAGAAATATGATACCAACTTCTGCTTAAACAGCATTTAGCAGAAAAGCCTCATAGCAGCTATTGCTAATATGTGTTTGTGCAAACAGACACCACACTGATGAGAAAACTCGTGCTGATTAACTGAATGCACATGTGGAAGGATTCTTACAACTATTCTTGATGTGAATAAAACTGCACAGGAACTGATGATACGTCAGAGAGACCTGCTGAATATCCAGGGACACAGGGAACTTTTAAGAAGAATGAAATACAATATCATGTGCTGTTTTTAGAGCAAGGTATGACACAGACTAGGTAGAAGGTCATGCAGAGTGTATCTAACATCAAGGAATAAAAACAGCCTCAACATTTTTATTACTTAGATTCTTATGATTTGGGGAGAAACTATCTTATTATTTTTGGATGCCTGAGTTCTGCAATTACATGAAATAAATTGCACAGTAAACCAGCTCCTGATAAAATTTTAATTGGTATCATTTGTTTTCTGACTGCTTTTACAGATCTCAAAGTAGCTTAGTTGGGAAGGGAGCTGATGTGCTATAAAAGCAGTTATTACTTTAAATAAAACATTTTAGTCAAACAAACGGACTAAATTCTTTAGGATGTATGATCTTGGCAAAAGATGATTCTCCCTTTTAAATGTTTATCTTTGTTACTCTATAGTAGTGTTTCTGGAAAAGAATGGCTAGGGAACCACTTTTTGACTGAAAATTCAGAATTAAAGAGTTAATGAAGCAAAACCATGTAATGAGCATAAATGCAACCATGATTAAAAGGTAATTATATCTATTTACCTTGCTCACACACATGGAAATGATACCAACAGCCCTATCTATCTACAAATCTATACCATACCTCCACAAGCAAAGGACATTGCACAATCCAAAATATAGAGGGCTTTTTGGGTTTTTTCCAGCCCGTAGCTCACCAAGCACCAGACAAACACATCCTCAGTCATGAGAAAGCCATGGGGCAGCATGTGCATTTTGCACAGAAGGCTGCATTCCATTCATGCACTGAAATTAAAGCTAAATAGAAACTGGAGTTCCTCCAGGCAAGAACCATAACTTCTAATTACCAAAGGTAAAAGATAAACTGAAAATAACAAACATTCTTTCAGATACTGCTAAAATTATGATGTGAGTCTTAGAAATATTTATCTTTCCATCCATGAGTGAACATTCTTCTGGTAACTTGGAGTTTTTCTTGGATTCTTGTTGCTGTTTCACAATCATCTAAGGCTTTATTTGTAGTCTTAGTGGTGCTTATATAATTACATAAATCTAAAAAAAATAGAATGGCTGATTATTCTAAATTCCAGTTAAAATAAGTCAATTGAAAAAGGAACTATACCTCAGTATTTCAGCTGCATTTCAGAGGGTCATATATTCATGTGCTCAGCAGGCCACAGAATGAACAGTCTTGTCACAGGAGATAATCAGGATTTCTGTGAGATATAATTAAATGTCTAATGTGGATTCACAATAAGACACAAAAGGCAGCAGTGTCTAAATCTCTGTTAGTCCTGAAAAAACCTTAAGAGCTGGGTCAAATCAGAAATGAGACTATCTCCAGTGAGAGCTTGTCTTTGAGAAAGCACTCAAGAAACCAAGTCTAATAAACTGGAAGTGCAGTATCCAAGCTGATTAAATGTGCAGTTGAGGATAGGACCAGGTGAACTCTGCCATAGATGCTTTATCTCTGTGTGGCACCCACATACATATCGTTGGGGTTTCCTAGACCTACTGCCTCCCCACAAAGCCCAGTAATTAAAGTTAATTCTTCCTGTAAGTGTCAAACTGATTGCACAGGTCCAAGGTGGCTCTATGATGCATGTGGGGTATATCCCGTGCTTGCCAAACTAGCAGGCATTGGGTGAGTGAGGTATAGATCCATACTGTGAGTCCACACACAGTACAGAAGTCTGACCTCTGTACAGAAGCTAGGTCCAAAAGTGTCCGCTCACATGTCAGTTCAGGGCATATGCAAAACACCATCTGACCTTTCACCATGAATCTCTAGGAAGGCTGAAAATCCCAGACAAATACAGAAAGTGATAAAAATTTGTCCAGGCAAGATTTCCAGGTAGAAAGAAAGAGGGCACATGTTGGGAAACAGAAAGCAAACAACAAAAAAGGGAATGTGCTAGGAATGGCAGTTTTGCTGGACCATTCACAACTGTTAATGCATGCTATTGCTGTTGGAAATTACTTTAATAAAATTTTCAAAAGTCCTCCTGCAGAAGCATGTCCTCCTAATGGCTACTTGTTACAAATGAGTGTTTTAAGGTCATGTAAGGAATCATGTTAACAAATCATGTAATCAAAAGTCTGTATTGTATATTAATGGACAGAGTTGGATCAAACTCAATTCAGATTCATTGCATATTTTTACATGATTACAGCCACCTTCTTCTGTTGATCAGGTCAGAAAGGTCTTAAAGGCATTAAACTGTATTAAAGGCATACAACTGTAATTTCTCTTGTTTGGGATTAAAGAAAACCTTAGGAGGAATGGCATAAAACATGCTATTGTTCATAATGAAAACCAAACCCTTACAAGATATGTGATAAAAAGTACCAACCATATTAAAAATGCATGTTGTTTAAAAGTTAAAATTTTCAATTTTTTTTTGAGTACTGGTGGCACCAGTAGGGTAAACTGAATTTTGTAGGCAGAATCCTTTACAGAGCACAACAGATCTGACTCCACTCTTTCAGATTACAAACTGAGTAACAATACCTCACACCTTTTGCACATGCTTTCTGCCGTGCTCCACAACAAACTCTTGTAGGTGAGAAGTCCCTGAGGTTTTGGCTGGTTTCCAGTCCCAGGATGTTCACTTTCCCTTTCAGTGCAAGCTTGAGTCAAAAATGGGGGGGAAAAAGTGTAGGAAAACATTCAAGGAATCTCTTGGTACTGGGTCCTGCTCACTAGTGCATTATTGCAAAAAAAACCAGAAACCAAGGCACAAAGTCGAAGCAGGTCAGAAATCACTGTATTTCCACACTGTAATATGCACTGTATGTTACCATGAGTAGTTTAGCCACCATGCCCTCTTCCTTTGGAGAAAACATTCTCCATCTAGTAAGAATTTGCTGCATGCCTCCCTACCACTTTTGAATATCTGGGCCAAGAAATGTGCACCTGCTGATCCCAACACGCAGCTGGGGCAACATTCCAGCAGGCTCCTGCAATGACTCATCAGCTCTGATCCTGCTCACCCCTCCAATTAATGAAAAAAGTAATAGCTTCAAAGTCCAGTTTTAAGCCTTTTATCCAGAACCACTTGGCCATTACTAAAAAAATTAATTACTTCCTCTGATATACATGGAGATTCAGACATTTTACAAAGAACACTTTATATTAATCTTCACTTAAAAGCTGATTGTCATGTCAGTGCCTTAGGTTAGTCAGCTACACTAAGGACTTGCTTTTAAAGTATAATGTTATCTACTTAGCGCAGGCTCTTTCATTTCCTTTTTCATTCAGTGGTTTGTGCAATTGTCCAAATATAAGGTAGATTAATATAAGGAAGAAAAGAATTATATATATATGTAAAAGAAAACAGGAATTAAGTGATCACCATCAGTCTGAGATTTTTGGTCTGCACCTTCTTCAAACTAAACTGATGTAGGGCAGAAACAAACACTGTTTCTTAAAAATATCTACCATCCTGATATTATCACTGATGTTTTTACATTTCAGCTCCCCTGAAGCCTGTGGAGTTTCCTTTTAATTTGCACTATGCTTAATGAAAGCAGAATCAGCCCTTTAAAAGATCATAATTATATCAGAATTTGGCCTGTCCCCATATTTACTCCTTTTCTCCTTAGTCTAATACTAACAAAGAGGAGCTCTGGGTAGAGGCCTAAAGCACGAGATTTTTAATTTGAAGGATGATGACATGGTAAATTATCTCAGCCTTTCCCCTTGCATCAATTAAACAATACAAAATGCTGCATTATTTGATTATGCCATTTTCTTTATGAGACCTGTGTTATGGAAATGAATACTAATCGTCACATTTGGTTGCTGACAAAAAGCATATTAGTGAAAGACACAGTTACTGTTGGAGTCTTGTCCCAGGAAATCATAGGAAATTTTCTTTTCACTCTTTGGAACTTGGAAAAACAAACAGAGAAAACATAAGACATAGATGACCTGATAAAAGTTACACAATTATTGGGTAACTGCAGAGGCATTTGAGAGAAAACACATATATCTCTGCAGTCAGATTTAATCCAGTCCCTGCTTCCCCTCCGAGGTGCCCAGCAGAGCCCTGGTGGGGCTGATGCCCAACCTACCCCCAATCTCTGCAGCAGATCCCTCACTTCACTCCTGGCAGACCCCTACCACATGGCCAGAGGGATGCCAGCATGTGAGGGGGACTCCTGCTCTGCTCCAAACCGCCCAGGGTTGCGTGCCCTCAGTGCAAGGAGTCCTTGTGCAGCAATCAGGCAGTGCCCTGTTCCTACCCACCCACTGTCCCCAGTCTGCCCCCAGTTACAGGCACCAGCTGCAGGGAGAGAGAAAGGCTGGTACTGGAAGGTCATTTCTGCTGGCAGGTCAAGAAGCACCATAAAGATGCTGGAAAGAGCTTGGATGTCATGAGAGAGATGCAAACGAGGGCAAGGTGTGGCTGGTGTTTTGGACCTACAGATGGGTGGCACTCACTGTCAAACCAAGCAGTAGAACCAGCCTGAGGCCTGTCTGAACTGGTGGATCCAGAAGCACTTGCAATCCCCTGTGTCAGGGCAGCCCAGTCATTTCCCAGCTGTGTATAGGAGATAAACTCAGATGCATGCTGTCTCCTCCCTGCCCTGGTTTCTGCTGGAAGCAACATGGAAACTGAGCAGAGAGCTGCTATGTGCTCAGGGCAAGATGACAGTGCTGTGGGGAGATCAGGATCCTCACTGGATACCAAAGCAGGCATCTGCCCTCAGCCTGGACACAGCCTAGGTGTGTCAGATCCATTTACCATGGATACTTGTGTTCCACAGGGAATGGGAAAGAACCTTGAAAAACAGTGGGGTGAGGTTGGTTTGTAGCAGCTTAGAGCCCAGGGTGACCTAATGGTGCTGCAATTTCACGTACTCACATTCCTCAATTCAAACACACCGTGAGCTAATCGATGATCCATTTGTCTCCCCATTGGATAGCAAATAATAGGGGTTTAGATGCCAAATAGGAATGCGGCACAACAGGGGAAATTTAAAGCTTCTATTTATTTGAGACTTCCCATATTGATATCAGCAGTGATAGGAGAGCCAACTGAGCAGGAAGGATATTATAGGCTGTTGCCTGCTTTTTGCAACCAATTCCTTTCAAATCCGTGCAGGATGTAGCCTTGTCATCCTGTTTGAAAACATTCTTTGCACGTTGGAATTTTCAATGCTAAGAGAAAAGGTGGCCAAAGGGTTTCTTATAGCCACAGGGATCAGGAGACACATACATTTATGAGGATGAGCGTCACAGAATAACTCTTTATGTCATCCTGCTGGCTCACTGCACCTGTGCAGGCATTGTGTTTTTTAGGAAGTGTTTCAGTTTACAACATCCTCTTGTATGCTGCTGAAGTCACAGCTATTTACAGCACATGGAAACACTACAAGGGCTGGAATGTGGAAGTTCAGTGTTTCTTGATTCTTCTCTAGTGTTGATTGTCATGTCCGCACCCGCAGAAATGACTCTTTAGCTGTAAGGTGATTCAGTTCAGATCAGTATTTATCCCTCTGGTCAATAATTTCCTTTCAGGTAATTCCTGTTAAGGAGTGTAAAACTCTTATACCTTGCAGAAAAGGAATTCCCACAAAAGCAAGACACATATAATGTCATTGGCACTATGTTTTGGTAGGAAAATTTGTTGCCCAGTCAGTACTTTCTGTTTAGGGCCATTTTTGCTAAATCTCAGCAGCGAAGTACCAGCACATTACACAGTAGCTAATAATGAACTATAAAGCCACCTGCTTGCATGCTGCATCATTTTAGCAGCTTGGTTTTAATGGCATTTTCCTTTCTACATTTTTATTTCTAGTTCACTTTGAAGAGACTGCATATTTCAAAATTTGTTTCCCTGTTAATACTGTTAATTTGTCATATCATAGGGGGTTTATTTATTGTAAATAACAGTGTAATTTAAAATTAGTTATAAAAAGCTTGCTAGTCAATGTGCTCCAGACTTGCAAGTCTTATAAGATATATTGCCAGGCAAAGGGCTACCTGAAATCATCAATTTTCCTTTGAGCTCAAGTGGGATGTTAGATTGCCTCTCTCAGGAAAAATCCCTGGGACTACTCCGCAGAAGGAAGCACTAGATATGGTGAGTGACTTTACAGACAAAAACTTTCATTTCAAAGTTTGTATTTAAAATATCCAACAGTTTTTCAGATAACTTTAAAAATGACCCTTTATTTCTTGTTGGTCCGTGTGTGTGGAGGGATGGGCTCTGTGAGGCCTGAGAGCACCCCCAAACACTCTGGAAGCCTTGTAGGGGGATAGACCTGCACTCTGCCAGGCTGCACATCACAACACAGGTCCTTGACAGAATTACATTAGAAGGATTTGTCAGTATTTGTTCTGTTTCACAGCTTGGAAGTGCAGTTCCATGCAGAAAGGGCATTATTAATCAGCAGGCAATTTCTACAGGATGTCATGAATCACAGGTTGCAGGACATCCTCCTGAAAGACTCCATAAATTCTGACTCATTTTTTAAATAAACACAAGACAATAGCAAGCAAGAGCAAACAAAGGTAAATATGAAAACAGAAATGCAGAAATAGGACCCCACCATGTCTCCTCACAGCTGATGCCTTCCTCCCTTCTCCCACCCACTGAAGTGCTGAGAGCTCCACATCCCTTCAGGAAGGATCCTCTCTGTATCTCCATGTGCACATCCAACCAAATTGAAGCCTGAGTAAATCTTTGTTCAGGACTTCAGGAACTAGTTGGCTGTGAGCAAATGCTGAGTAAGACCACTTCCTTTCTTGATGGAATTCACTAAGGAATTTATTGTAATCAGCTCTGGCATTTTTCTTCAATGATGCATTTTTTAAGCTGGACGTGGCATGACAGAGTCATCACATGACATTTTTCTATGGTGCCAAGATCTTGTTTTCCAAAACTGCATAAAATACACAACTGAGATTTGCACATCAGTTAGGAGTCCAGATAAAAATGGAACAGACTGAGTAGAAAAGTCATCTCTTTAAGGACAGAAATACAAGACAGCCATGCATGGCTGGAAATCCAAAGCTGAGCACTAATACCTTAGCTTTAAGTAGATGTAGCTAAACATTAAACTGAAGATTAATGAATCTACCTGAAATAATTGTAAGGAACTCAAAGCTGATGGGAAATAAAGACACTCCTACTTCTTAAAAATCAGATCAAACTGGAGGAAAACTAGATACTGAAAGAAATTTCTTTTTTTTTCTGATTTATAGCCTTAAACAGACACACAGAAGTAAAATATAATGATTCATGCAACAAATTTTATATGTATTCAGAGAGACAATAAAGAAATGGTTGCAGAACAGTATGGTTTTCTGAGTGCTAGCTCATTTCTGGGAAGGCTTATTATATTCCATATTGGCTGCATCTACAGGAGGGTTTGTAACAAACTTCTGCACTTTTAAAAAATTCATCAGACAGTATCCATTCAAACCTATAATCTGGTCTGGGGTAATGCATACCTCTGTGTAGCAATCTGAGAGCTGTTTTTGGAGGTTTCAGAGCACTGGCCACTGCAATTAATGAAAATTTTGTAACAAAACCACTCTGTGTTTCTAGTAAACTGGCAGATGTTACTGACTCTATTTGTTCCACTCCAAAAGTTGTGACAGACATAAGTGTAAGTTCAATACACCTATAGTAAATGACATATAGAAAAAAAAAAAAAAAAAAAAAAAAGGTCAACATTTAACATACCAGGTCCCAAATAAAAACCTATAGGTGTTGTGGTTACTTAAGAAAAACAAACTACGTCATTCAGCAGAAAGGTTGATTAAGGTTTGGTACACATCTTCTTCAATAAGATATGTATTCCAGTCATATCAGTTTTCTTAAGGGGTTACTCTTAAGAACCCAACAATTTAGCTAAAACAGAATGGGATTTAAAATATTAGCTAAGTGACAAAATTCCATGGAAATATAAGTACATAAGTGATTGTAGACTAAGCTAGTGCAGACAAAATTCCCACCTGAATTAAGTGGGTGTTTTCTTATTACACTAACAATGTACCATTGGCATGTAGTTAATGACCAGTTTGTAGGCTGTTTACACATTTAAAAAGATTAGTCCCTTTGCTTCCCAAATGATATTTCAGGATGACAACATATTTATGTATGTGTGGGACAGCGAGGAAAGGAGAGAAGGATTTAATAATGATTATATTCTTCAGATGAAAGGATTTTTGTCTGTGGATCAAAACCCAACAGTACTTACCACTGGCAAATGAATTTTTCCAGCACTGTCATATTTTTATCTGATTCAATTTGATCAGTGTTTTAATCACATACAGTACATTGTTCATTTAGACAGACGTCAGGTCATCTAATTATATAACAGAAGCATTGCTAAAAACATTACCATAACTGATGTGAAGATTATGAAAATTAAAACACACATCCCAGTTATATTTGTTATTAGGTTTCCAGACATTTGTCTGCAAATGCACTAGGTATCTTATGAAATGGAGGTATCTTTTAAAAAGATATTTCAGATTTTGCCATGCTAACTACTTTAGAGCTTTTTTTTGTATTTTGTTTCTACTAATACTTTTCAATCTAAAATAATACTAAATTTTTGCTTTGTGAAGAAAAAGGTGTGTCCTGGATTAGCTACTTCCATCTTTCTCAAATTGCAGACTCCTAAAAATTTTTCTGTGCAGATCCATACCTACTGACAATAAGCATTCTTTCCTTAATTATCATCATAAGACCCTCAGAACTGGGCACCAGGGGCCCACAGATAACAGTGGGCCTCTGGGCCCACAGATAACTTCAAAATAAGTGCTTCGAAAGTGCATCTCACTTCTCTTAATCACTTTGGGGACACTGAGAAACAGAAAAAAATTCAGATAGTTACAATCTTGGGGGCCTTGGTGGTTTCTTGTTGGTTTGTGACTTGTGTAAGTTGCGAATTAGAGAATATTTGTGGGACTGTGGAATATGTAATTTTTTTTTGCATTTTAAATGCAGATTTTGATATAGCAAATCCCATTTGTGAGAAGAAATAAGTGAGAAGAATAAATCCCACTTGTGAGAAGAAATAAGAAATCCCATTTGTGAGAAGAAATAAGTAGAGGCGGACTTGGTTTCAATCAACAAGGCAGGGGACAGGAGCTGCACACCTATGGTAACATCAGAAGATGCAGAAGCGCACAGTGTAGTAAAGGCAACCTTATGAGGTGCATTTCTTTAAGTGATGCCTGCATATAATTTCACACCAGCATCATGTCATTGATATTAACAGTTATTCTCAATTTACAGTAAAATCAACTGAGAATCAATTTCATGGTCCTTAAACAATGTGCAAAAGCCAACACAAGAAAATATTAATAATTCCCTTGTTTCTGGTAGGAACAGAATCTTAAAAATATATTCATGGCAAAGAAAATGGGTAATTTTTGATTTTTAGTCAGTTCTAAGCACATGAACAGCAGAGCTCTGCTCAAGTGTATCCACTCTGGTACTGTATTCAGTTATGGGCAGACCATGATGTCTGAGGTTGTATTTACTGGTGTTAACTGTGTGCTCAATTGCACCATTCTGTGGTGTGCTGTGGGAAAACTGGTCTGGCCTTTGTGAGTACCTGTACAGATGAGACTTTGTCCCATAAACATAGTAAACTACTTTCAGCTTGGCATGCCGCAGTTTTCTCTCTGCAACCTCTGTTCCAATCAGTGGTAAGGCAGGAATCTAGCTTGGAGCACTGATCTGTTCCAGCTGTTGGCATTAATGCAACCTTCATTTTGGAACCAAGAGGTAAATGCAAGATATGAGACATGTTTGAAGGCATTTTCTCAGTGACTTGTTGTTAGCCAGCAGCATGCCTGGCTAACAACATGCAGGCGTGGGGGCAGCTGATACAGATTTTCATAGCTGTGAAATCCCATGCTGCTGATCAGTGATGCTATGGTAAAGCAGAGAGCAGAAAGCAATGAAACAACCCTGTGCTGCAGGCTAGAAAGGGTGTTGGAAGAGTCAGATTTACAAGAGGAAGGTTCCATGAAGCTGGTGGAAGAGCTTGCCTCTTTACTTACCTAGTTAAGATGAAACTCCCTACCTCTTTCTACAACCTCTTCCTTCTAGCACTATAAACCAGAGTAGAGCTCTCCTTCTACTCTGCATGAAAATAAAGGAATATAACCCAAATTGGGTTGTCCTGCTGTATTTGCGAACTGTTTACAAAAGAGTTTTGTGGAAGTAAAACCTGGGGAGCAATTGTTTAGCTTAGTGGGAAGGGTATGAGGAATATGGGATGTACACGTGATATCTGGATTTGAGACTGAAATCTACACTGTTACCTTTGCTTTATCCTCTGTGAACTCTCATTTTCAGTAAGCGAAGGTCATGAAAAATGACTCTTTCCCAACCCACATCCACACCCAGCCGACTTCAGCATTTCCTAATTAGGTTATATTCATTCTTTATAATGTGCTTGTAATAGATGTGGTACTGTAGTGTAATCTCAACTGATATTATTCACTTCCCAGGAATGTACAGCTGAAGCTGCTCTGCAGGCTCTGACTGAAAACAATGGGTGTGCAGCTGACAAATAGAAGTAGCTATTTTACATGCCCTGGTCTATTTGGATGCCATTGTTTAAGTGATGTCTGCTGAACAGGTATTCACATTAGAAAAACAAGCACCATTACAATTTTCTGATGTGGCAGCTATTTTTGAAACTCATTAGAGCTTGCTAGAGCTTTTCCCATGCAATGAAAAACTGGAATTGCCTGTTGTAATATTGGCTGGCAGTTATGAATGGTTTCAGCTCACATTTTATAATCAAGAAGTGAGCTCATGCTATATAATTGTGGGCTATCCCCAAGAATATTTTTATTCAGCGTTATTGTCAGACTAAATTAAAACCGCCAAAGAGCCCAATTTCTCAAGATGCCAGGTGCTCTCAACTCCCACAGCAGTTAATGGAAGACTACTCAGCAGTTTCAGAATTAGTCCCTAAATGCTGATAGTGGTGCTCAGATTTTCATATTAAGTAAGGTAATTTGCAGAGCTGTTGTTCTTCTACTCTTCTTTGCGAGTATTCATTGCTAAAAGTATTATTTATTCTATTTATTCTATCATTTCTGTGAGCTACTGCCATATCCTTTCGAATGACTTGTGGTTTACTTTTCCCCTTCTAAGTTTAAAATAAGCATTAGTGTCCTTTTATTGAAAATTATTTAGTGATGTAATTGAAGCTGCTGTTGATCACAGACAGTGGCACAATCTGGCACTTAGACACTTGTTTGCATGCCCTCCCGCCAAACGCAGTGGAATTCTTGTCCTCATCTCCCTGAGGTGTTCTGCAAGGAAAAGTGCTCTGAGCTTAGAGGACCAAGAGAGCAGACAAAAAGAGAAAGGAAAAACTCTTTGAGGCAATCAGTGAACTACCACCTTCTCTACCACTGGCTGAATCACCACCTTGCTCCATGCACTCCTCCAGGCATTACTGGGCAGCCTGGGAAGACTGGGGAGGGGGAGGAAGATTGGTACCTGCACACACCCATCCTTCCACTTGGCATTTTACAATGCAGTAGGAAAATGCACTCTAGGAAAGCCAAATCTTGTGCAGTGTTGGAATATCAAAAACAGTTGAAAGTCAAACATCCATCACTAATGTGTACAAGGTCAGGCAAAACCCTTGCTCAAACTGTGGGTCAATTAGTCCTTCTTTTCTCCCCTGGGTCCAAAGTGTTATCACCACAGAGGACAATGAGTTAAAGCCAAGTATGGCCCTCTGGAAATCAGAGGTCATGGAACAAGAGTTGAAAAAAGGGGTTCCAAATATTATAAGTCTTTCAACACCGTTTTCTAGGTATTCTGTTAAATATCCCACTGGGAGGCTTCTTTTCATCAAACTAAACCACATTTCTTTGGACTCTCTTCTCTGAGTGATTTCAAATATATAAAGAATTTAGATGAAAAACAGATCTGTATTTTTTCAATGTTTAAAACATGGTAGTAAATGCTCACTTCTCAGAAGAGTGATAGTGATTTTATTTATAGAAATTCCCAAAGTGACAGTTACAGAAATAATCTGTGGCAAACAAGTTGCAGAAGACTTTTTCCCTCAGTCAGATCATACCCTTGCCTTCCAATGCTGTGTGATAATTTCCATGAAAAGAAGCTTTATTATATAGTACTGATCATTGTTTTCACTTGGTAAGAGCAAACAGTGAGCATAAAGTTGGGGAAAATAACAGCCTCCTAATAGGATTGTTATAAAGAAGATGGTCTCACTGTTCTCTGAGGTCATTGAGAGAAGAAATTAGACTAATTTGCAGCCAAGAAATATGTAAGTTGTGTATCTGATGGGAAAACAGAAAAAATACAGATAGTGAAAAAATGAGACTATGGGGCTACCTCAGAAGGTTGTGAATCTTCTACCAGTGGATGAATTCAGGAGCGGGAGATAAATGAAGATGTAGAGGAATATTCTGGGTATGTGGTTGACCAATTTGCCCACAGTGCCACAGGGATCTGGCAGAGACTGTGAAAGGTGAGATTTGTATACACTATGCAGCAGCCCATTTTAGGGAACTCTAAAGGGGCTGCATCTGCCCTGGAAAAGAGCATGGCAATAAGTGCTTGATCCTCCATCACGGCACAATGTGGAATAGATGACACCCAAGTCCCTTCACTTCTGACCCTAGAGTTCTATAGTAGTCTATAGTATAGTCACTCTCTGAAGTAACTTATCAGAAATGTAGTATGCTTGGATATCTGTGCATTGGTAATCCACATGAGTTACTAAAACAGAGCCAAATATTTAGACCATTCCTAGATAGCATTGCTAAATGCTATTTAGCAATAGTGTTTCAGAATGCACTCTTCAGGAACCCTGGAAAATGGAGTTTTTGAAAAAGGTTTTAGTCACATTTTCTTGTTTGTGTTGGTAGTATGAAGTTTTTTACATTAAATAATTTAACTTCTTAGCTTCCAGAGCTTATGTTAATCATGTGTACTTTAGGGATCATAAAACCTTTTAAACAGACAATTTCAAAGCAGAACAGACTGCTTAACAATCCTCACTAAACTCATGGTCTAGCTGTAGCTGAAAGAAGAGCAAAAGCACCACACACTTAAGTTGGCGTATATGAATAAGCCCAACATTATGACAAATAGAAGTTCTCCTGATTCAGCAAAGCACTTAAACAGATACTTACTTTAAACTCCAGTTTCAATTCCTAATAAAAGAGATTTGAAATTAAAAGGAGAGAGGGCATAAATCTGTGGTCAAAAGAGACTTAAAAACAGAGGATCCCACCACTCCTTCCCAGTGATCAATTAAAAATCTGCATGTTTTTAATAATTCTGATACTTTAGCTGTTAAGAAGTTGAAGAAGTTCATAATTGAAGTTCTCCTAGGAACCTTGGTTCTGCCTCTGGCCCCTACATGTCTCTGCTTCAGGGTTTCCCACAACATGCTAATCTGGGAAAGGGATTGGTGCTTTTTCTGCAGAGAAACCAGAATTTTGCTCTAAACCATTACTACCTCAAAACACAAATGGTATTGATGCGTACACATATCACTTTCCTATTAATATGTCCTTTGCTCCTACCTAAGAGGACAAACCAGTATCATTATGGCCTATGATGGCACACTTGGGCGCAGGGCAGAGGGCTGCAGCCTGGCTTTGATGGCCTTGGGATGGCTAACATGGAACTGGAAAAGGTAAGAGCAATGATACAAGACATCAGAAATGGCATGGCTATGTCTTCAGGCCAAATTGGCTTTTAGGGCTGGAGTAAAGCAGTGCATGAATCTCAGATGGGATAAAGAAAAGGGGAAA
This sequence comes from Dicaeum eximium, assembly GCA_013396995.1. NCBI lineage: Eukaryota > Metazoa > Chordata > Aves > Passeriformes > Dicaeidae > Dicaeum > Dicaeum eximium. Next base: position 1,672,902 of record VWZP01004822.1, on the reverse strand, counting down.
AGAAGGAAGGAAGAATGAAAAGCTGGAACAGGTGCCACAGATCAGAGATGCAAGAGGTCATAACATGAAATGGCACAAGAGAGAAACTTGAGTAAAACCAACTGTGGCACAGTACAGTGGCCCACAGGTTTGAAACTCAGATATGGAGAGAAGAACTAGGGAAATATTCAGAAGAGGCAGGGATGTGTAACATGACTGGAACAAGCTTTTGAGTGAGCTACTGTCAAGTGTTGCCAGCCTGTTATTATGGCAAATGAATCCATGTGTCTGTTTATTTTGTCCTCAGAAACAGTTGTGTGGATTTTCTTCAGCTTCAGCACATGGCACCACACACATGCATGCCCACACACATGTCCTTTCTGAACTAAAAGGAAGTATGAGCGATGTCATCCCGTCCCTTTTAAAAAGTTTTAAACTACTTAAATTAGGTTCCTAAATGAGAAAGTAGTCTCAAGCGTAAAGTTGGAAGATGAAAGGTAGCATGGAGTGCATTCACACAGGATAAATAATTGAATAATTGCTAAGTTGGAAATGTATCCAAAGAAGCCAGGAATTCTTATAGAATTCTTTTTTCTTCTGCTTACACAAACTTTATAATAGCTGTTTTCTCTGACTGTCCTTTTGTATAAATTGGGAGCAGCCTCTGGGCTGCTCTCAAATTTACTTTGGCTTCTGCAATAGCACTTAAGAATTACTGGAACTGTGCAGTGTCTGGCCATGCCTCCAGTACTGCTGGAGGCTGGGGCACAAAGCCATGCCAATCCCCTGGGCAGCAGTGGGGCTGCTGCCTCCAACCACCTGCTCAGTCATTGCCTGCTCCCACCTGGGAGGGCGCGCACTGGGCGGGACTGCTTGAACAAAGCCCTTGCTCCCACGGAGCAAGCAACTTCATCCTTGGCTGCTAAATGACATATGGAGGGCTTGTGGGCTTTTTTAGCATCATGATACGTAAATCAAATGGTTAAAAAGATTTTCACAGAACTGAAAATATTTCAGCAATGATGGTGAAAAATGCGAAAGGACACTATTTTCTCCATAAGTTTTATTTCAAATAGCAGGATTGGGCCATGCATGGCATGATGCTTCCTGCCCAGAGCCATCACCTTGTATGCATAGGGCACAGTGGTCTGCAGGCATGCTGAATATTACAGTCTCAACACCTTGAAAGGAACATGTTCTCTGAATTTGGGTACTGTATTTACAAAGAAAGAAAATATGATTACCCTGTGGTAAAGTGCTTTAAGGCCAGAGTGCTTCAACGCAAAGAGAGCAAAGGGGAAAATTCTCTCACTCAGATGTGGGTATGTAAACATATTTTAAACTAAGTATACACGTATACGTACAATGCATCCACTGTTTACACTGATTTTTAAACACCATATGTAATGAAAATTATGCAAATATTTAGAAAAATACATTAGCCTGGGTAAGGTATATACCACACAATATTTCAGTAAGGGCACATGCAGCGCTTGTATGGCAGTGCCAAAAGTAACATTTTGAAAAATGACCCTTCAGTAAAACTGTCAGGTACAGAGTGTTGAGTCCAGGTACCTGCCAACAGATACCTTTGGGAGGATGTCACTGTGAGAGGTGGACCGATGCTGGGGTGTCTATCTGGATTAACCAGACAACTTGTAAAAAATTTAACATCAGCGCAGTAGTTATGGACTTCCTAGTCAGTAATCTGCTGGACTGCCAACAGCTGTTTTTGAGCCCTTTCCCGTTCTGGGCAAGGCAGTTTCACTTATATAAAACAGACGGGCAGGTGCCCTTAAATCTGTCATTAAAGGGCTCTTGGCCGACGCTGAATGGTCCGCGCCCCGCTCAGCATCTCCGCGCCGCTGGCCCGCTCCGGCCCCGCCGCTGGGCGGGAGGAGACGCCCCTNAGGTGAGGGGCAAGAGGGTTTGGGTGAAAAATCATCAGCTTTAAAGCACACCTCGGAGCTGACCGTGCTCGGGGGACGGGGGAAGGGGGATGCCCACCCGAGGGCTTCACCGGGACACTACCAGGGTGTAGGGAGAGCCTCCTGGCACTGCCCGCAACGCCCCCACCCCCGCAAAATAGCTCAAA
>VWZP01004822.1:1533209-1670472 GCA_013396995.1 Dicaeum eximium | reverse complement strand
TCCCTTTTAAAAAGTTTTAAACTACTTAAATTAGGTTCCTAAATGAGAAAGTAGTCTCAAGCGTAAAGTTGGAAGATGAAAGGTAGCATGGAGTGCATTCACACAGGATAAATAATTGAATAATTGCTAAGTTGGAAATGTATCCAAAGAAGCCAGGAATTATTATAGAATTCTTTTTTTTTTTTGCTTACACAAACTTTATAATAGCTGTTTTCTCTGACTGTCCTTTTGTATAAATTGGGAGCAGCCTCTGGGCTGCTCTCAAATTTACTTTGGCTTCTGCAATAGCACTTAAGAATTACTGGAACTGTGCAGTGTCTGGCCATGCCTCCAGTACTGCTGGAGGCTGGGGCACAAAGCCATGCCAATCCCCTGGGCAGCAGTGGGGCTGCTGCCTCCAACCACCTGCTCAGTCATTGCCTGCTCCCACCTGGGAGGGCGCGCACTGGGCGGGACTGCTTGAACAAAGCCCTTGCTCCCACGGAGCAAGCAACTTCATCCTTGGCTGCTAAATGACATATGGAGGGCTTGTGGGCTTTTTTAGCATCATGATACGTAAATCAAATGGTTAAAAAGATTTTCACAGAACTGAAAATATTTCAGCAATGATGGTGAAAAATGCGAAAGGACACTATTTTCTCCATAAGTTTTATTTCAAATAGCAGGATTGGGCCATGCATGGCATGATGCTTCCTGCCCAGAGCCATCACCTTGTATGCATAGGGCACAGTGGTCTGCAGGCATGCTGAATATTACAGTCTCAACACCTTGAAAGGAACATGTTCTCTGAATTTGGGTACTGTATTTACAAAGAAAGAAAATATGATTACCCTGTGGTAAAGTGCTTTAAGGTCAGAGTGCTTCAACGCAAAGAGAGCAAAGGGGAAAATTCTCTCACTCAGATGTGGGTATGTAAACATATTTTAAACTAAGTATACACGTATACGTACAATGCATCCACTGTTTACACTGATTTTTAAACACCATATGTAATGAAAATTATGCAAATATTTAGAAAAATACATTAGCCTGGGTAAGGTATATACCACACAATATTTCAGTAAGGGCACATGCAGCGCTTGTATGGCAGTGCCAAAAGTAACATTTTGAAAAATGACCCTTCAGTAAAACTGTCAGGTACAGAGTGTTGAGTCCAGGTACTTGCCAACAGATACCTTTGGGAGGATGTCACTGTGAGAGGTGGACCGATGCTGGGGTGTCTATCTGGATTAACCAGACAACTTGTAAAAAATTTAACATCAGCGCAGTAGTTATGGACTTCCTAGTCAGTAATCTGCTGGACTGCCAACAGCTGTTTTTGAGCCCTTTCCCGTTCTGGGCAAGGCAGTTTCACTTATATAAAACAGACGGGCAGGTGCCCTTAAATCTGTCATTAAAGGGCTCTTGGCCGACGCTGAATGGTCCGCGCCCCGCTCAGCATCTCCGCGCCGCTGGCCCGCTCCGGCCCCGCCGCTGGGCGGGAGGAGACGCCCCTGCGCCCCGCCGGCTCTCGCAGTATTTGCCGGTTACCTGCAAAGCGCAGACCGAGTCCTGAAAGCCCGAGCGCTCCTTAACAACGCGTAAATAATGGAGGACAGGCTGGATGAATGAGCGCGGCGGGCGGAGAGCGGCCTGAGCCTCACCCCTGACGGATCGGGGCGCCGAGGAGGTGAGGGGCAAGAGGGTTTGGGTGAAAAATCATCAGCTTTAAAGCACACCTCGGAGCTGACCGTGCTCGGGGGACGGGGGAAGGGGGATGCCCACCCGAGGGCTTCACCGGGACACTACCAGGGTGTAGGGAGAGCCTCCTGGCACTGCCCGCAACGCCCCCACCCCCGCAAAATAGCTNGCTCGGCCCGAGTCGCGGAGGGGCGGCCCCGCTGCCCTCCCGGCTCCGCACCGGCGGGAGGGGGTAGCTCGGGAGGGAGGAGCGGCGCGGGAGCAGCGGCAGAGCCGTAAGTCGGGGAGCGGGGCGCGGAGCGGGAGGGCCGCCACCGCCGGGCTGCGCGACCGGGACGCGGCACTGCCCCTCTGACCTGCGGAGCGGCCCGCTCGGGGGGCTGGGAGCGAGGGTACGCGTTTTGGGGTAGCCAGAGAGAGTACCCATTAATGATCTTGTTTGGCTGCTCGGGAGGTTCATGCCCGAGCTGTCGCTTAGAACGACTCGGGGCGTTTCTACATCACTGAAATTCCGAGCTGAAATTCGCCTCTGTATCTGTTTAAATTTCCATCCCGGTGTATTTTGGCATACTTGATTTTATGCCCTTGCCTTGGAGGCAGAAGGCATACCCAGCCTACACGCCCCGAAACAAGCTGAGCTCCTTTTTGTGCGGTGTGTCCCCTTTCTCCGCGCCTTCCTGCGCGAGGCTAAGAATAACCAGCGCTGGAGTGCGCTGCTCCCTGCCCGGCTGGGGCTGCACCGAGGGCAAGCACTGCGCTGGGGGCGAGTCAGTGCCCGGTGTGATGCTGGCTGTCGAGCTAAGAATTCAAGTCGGGAAGCCAAATTTGAGAATTTGGGTTGGATTGCTGATGGAGAAATGCAGGCTGTAGATTAATAAGAAGGACCTGATTTATTTTCAGTTGAAATTTAAATGAGACCAAAATAGAGGAAGCAATTAATTTAGGACTTGCGTCACTGTAGATTGTTGCTATGTTTTAAAAATAGGAAGAAGGTTTATAATGAAATGTTTATTGTCAGAAACACGATCCTGATCTCTTACTTTCCTTGGAAAAATATCTGGGGGAGAGAGGCAAGGACTTATGCACAGACCGTTAATTTCAGTTATATATAGGTAAATATGTAACATTGTTCAGGAGAATGTAGAAAATCAGAAGGTTTAAGGTATGAAAATCTAAAGCTGAACAATTCTTTAGATACACACTACCAGAAATCTTATAATCCATGTGCCGTGGCTCAGATGTTTAGAGGAATGACAGAGATACCAAAAAAGGCATCATGATACTCAGCGCAGTTCTAGAAGCAGAATTTTCTCCTTCCCTACAGAAAAGGAAAGCACATTTCTGGAAGCAGGAAGTGACAGATGTGGCATCTCGGCAGCTGGCTAAACATAAAAGCATGTATCAGCAGGTGATTACTGTTGCAAGGATTTATTTTTAAAGTGTCTTGTATTGAAAGGCTTCAGCCTTTTTTAGCATTAGCAGTAGGAGTTACTTGCACTCTGTGGTATGTTACAAATAGTCTTTCAGCAGAAACATTCAGAAAAGCAAGAGAAAACTCCTTGCTATGTTCGAGGTACTCCTTGCTTGGAACATTTGTTTTGCATTATAGCATGTGAAGGAGAGGAACTGAGCAGGTTCTTTGGTCGGTAGGATAGTACTGAAGGGAATGATTTTTCCTGGCCTCAGCATAAGCCAGCGGTATCTGGGAGGGAAACAATAGGGCCTATCTTCTCCTTAGATTAAAGGTAATCACAGTTACTGTTGTCTGGGGAGCACCTTGCACATCCACAGAAGTAAAAATCAGGCTGCAGAAACTACATCTGCCTCTCTTCTGTGATTAGTAAAGCCAGCCTGAATCACCAGGAGGTGGCCTGGGTGAATTTTAAAAAGGAAAGAGATGGATATCACCTAAGAGGCAGCCCAGAGCCACTCTTTCCCTCCGGCAGAGGCAGCGTGGGTCTGCACCATCTCTATTTGGCTGCTGTGGCTAGATGTCACATTGACTTGAAAGAGACATCTAATACTGTTCCAAACCACTTGTATCAGCTTTACTGTAACCAACAAAAGCCACGGTTCATGGCAGAACATGCTTTGCACTCAGCTTTTCATAATTAGGTAGGCTGCTTTGGTTTATAGTCTTCTGACCTAGATGGCTTATTCTAGAAGAAATTCTGGTCCTCTGCCCAAGTTTTGAGAAATAGTTTGGGGAAGAAAAGGAAACTTGCATTTAAAAAAATTTATTTCTGCCATGCAGAATCTGCCATCAGGTTATCCTTTACTTCTTGCCAGTGAGACTGTGTGTGTCCCAGGGGGGGCTCAGCAATGCTCTCTGACCAGTTCTTCCTCCTCTTCCTCACCCTAGTTAACAGAATTGTTGTGAATCAGGTCATCTGATGCCTGTTTGGCCTTTCATAATGATGTAAACCACCACAGGCTTTCACCCTCCTGCATGCAAATTTTACTTTTTGGAAACAAACAAAACCATCACTTTTTTTTTCCCCCTCATGATCACGTCAGAGGAAATATATTTTCTCAAGGTCTGAACCATCTCATGGAGAACTCTCCCTCCCCCGGTGGTAAAACGTAACTAATTGGGTGGTCTGTACCTAAAAGCCACGGTATCTCCATGAGTGCTGTGCTTACAGGGAAGGCAGCTGGCTGAAGGTGTTGTTTGTTTGTATGATAGCAAGGTGAATTTCCCTAATAACCTGAAGTCTGAACTTAAACGAGGATGTGGGAAGAATTCTGTTAAGGTGTTGGGTAGAGGACTGTTTTTAAATGATTTCCTCTCAGAAAGAAGCAGACGGGTTAGTAGGCAGTGAAAGCAGCTGGTGGCTCGGGGGTGCTGAGGGATGTGTCTGGGTGGGGCAGTGAGAGCAGAGTCAGGGCTCTTCTGCGGGGTTCAGTGTGAGCTGCAGCAGGATGTGTGAAGCAGGATGGCAGAATAATGTGCAACTACTCATGAGCTCAAGTAAAGCTCATGCTGAAGAAGAGACAGCTCTAGTGCTGTGTTAAAACAAGAAAGATTTCTGGTTGACATTCATGCACATAAGCATTACTTACAATATTTTACAATGTTCTGTATTTACACTCATAATTGGCATTCCTAATGTTATTGATCCAGCATGGTGACTGCTGGGAAGGTGAGTCTGATGGGAGCAATTGGAAGTGGAAGACTAACTTCCTCATAGTTCAAGGGTTAAATCAAGACCCAGTAAAGCCTCAGAAAAGACACTGCCAAGATAAAATTGGATGATTACAAGAGGACAAGGTTGGCCAAGGTGACAAGATATATTTATACCTTTACTTAGTTTCATTGATATTTGTGGAATAAATAGTCAAGTATAGAAACAAACATTTGTATTATGCTTTTACCAGTAGTCAAGTCTACAAGAGCACAGTTAGTCAATCTTTGTAAGCAACTGTGAGATTTTTCTTTTGAGAGGCTAGGGAACTGCTGAATGTATTTTACTCCTTTTTGTGTTGTGCTTTTGTTTTTTAAATAGGAAAGATAAGCCATTTGCAGGCCATTTACAGGCTGAGCCTACAGCCAAGTAGCACTTTTAGTGCCTAAAACTCTGAAAATGTGCGAGCCGTTTTTGAATGCTCATACTAAATGGTATCGTCATGATCTTACTAGCTTTTAATCCAAGACCATTTTACTGAAATGTATATTTAGCACAAGTAATTTGAATTACAGTTATTCTTATCTTCGAAATTAGCGAGTGTTGCAATACTCTTAAAACTTGATGACCTAGTATCTCATGAATGCCACGGAGCCACATTAAGGCTTTCAACCCCCACTATGTGTGGTAAAGCAACAACATACAACTGAACTATGTAAATGTTGTGTTCGTGCTGTTTTTACTTGCACGGAATAATAGAGAAAAGCTCACCAAATCTGATACACTGCTTTGATTTCTATCATAAAGGTCAACGGGGAACATGTTAGATAAGAAATTAAATGGACTGATACTGTGAGTTTTTGTGCTGGGTCTCGTTCTGAACGAGCTAAGTGAACTTTTCTGTGATTACATGTAAACAGCAGCTGACCTGTAGAGATGCAATAGCTGATGACAAGCTGAGGCTAGGTATGACTTGCTTAATCGGGTCTGCAAGCCTGTTTAGGTGCATTTACATGTCAATTAATTTTTTAAAAGTCATCTGTAAGAACTTTCTAAAAATAAATACTACTTCATATCTTTGCCTGGAAGATCTAAAATGTAGGACTTGGTGTATTTTTTTTCTATTCCTTTGAAATACCAGGTGTTTCAAGTCTCTTTCTCACTATTTTGCTATGGAAATTTTATATGTATCTGAGGATTTGTGTTGTGCCTTAAACAAAGGAAACAGCTGTTGAGTCTTCGTTCCAAATGTGGGGTTTTTTGCTTTATGAATATTAGGCACTAGCATAATAATAGTAAATAAAAGCAAAGTTAGTCTGATTTTTTTTTCCCTGCTAAGAAATCTGTACAGTATAGCATTAAAGTCAAACCCAGAACTCTAAAGCCTGTTGTTTTGGCAAAAGCAAGTATCCATAAGTTGGCAAAAGCCTGAAGAAAATGGTGATATATATATATATAAAAGTGCATTAAGGTTATGTTGTTTTTCATAGCCCTCTTGCCTTACATAGTATATGGGGTGAATTAAATGAGATGTAGGAAAAAAGGAGGATCTGTTTGAAATTCTGGGCAAAAGCCTAAGCCCCTGCCCTGTCATAGTTGTTCTGGGTAGTGCACATGATGAAGGAACCAAATAATGATCTCACAAATAATGTAATCTTGGGATTTTCTAACTTTGAGTTTGTAACCTTAGTGCTCTCCATATGATATTTCTAATTATGGGGTTCATAATTCTCAGTGATACTCTGCAAGGAAGATCAAAGGTGCTTTGCTGCTACCACAGTCAGCATCTCTGCAGAAGCCTTTCTGCAAAGAGGTTGAGAAACCAGCTCCCTAGCCAGCACAGCTCTCAGTCATCATCTTCAGGAGAAATCCTAATCCCTGTAAGAGCATGAATAATAAATCTTAATGAAGAAGAGGCTAATGGATCTCATTGCTTTGATAAATACTTTTCTGTTTCTTTTCAAATAAAGTTCCTTAAACTCTTTATAAGAAGGTGGTTTTCTTAGACTATGTGAGTAGGTCAGTTCCTGTGTAATAGACACGTTTTTTGTGCGGGTGTGTTTTCTAGTACTTGAGTGATGCTCTAGTACCAAGTGATGTACAGGAACATAATGCCAGTGTTGCTGGAGACTGTTGCTCCATATTTATATTCTTGCACTTTTTTGTTTATTTTTCTCATATTTCCTTTATATTCTCAAAAAATATATGACAGCACTTATGGACTCTTCTCATTAAAAAAGCTTTTAAATTCTACCAAAAAAACCCAGTACTTCAGTAATTTCAAACCTTAAAAATTGTTTATGATTCTAGAACAATTTTTAAAATGTTCTTTGTTCTAATACTTCCTAAATCTAACCTTTTAAATTTTATCCATCAAGATATTTTGATCAGGAATAAGTTCCATTCTTTGTTCTTTCTGATGTGTATTTCCAGTCCTATCTAAGTAAAGCCTGAATTGTGTATGTTTTACATACATCTTTTTCATGAAGGCCTATGTATTTTTTAGAAACCTCTACTTTTTCAACTCAGTTAATATGGTTCAGTGCATATTTTGATATAGTCAAATTCTGTTTATTCATGAGGTTGGGTAAATTAGATCTGAAACTCAAGCACAGATTAGTCCAAAATATGGTGGAGTTTTGGTGAATGTCCAAGGTCAATGTTTTGGGTTGTTTTTTCTTTCCCCTTTGCTGTGCTGAAGATGCACAACATAAATGTCTTGTCCTCATTGTGACAGGATCTTGTTAAGGCACTCTTGCCACTGCTTTTAATGAAATTCTGTAGGCGAATGGCCATCAATATTAATTTTCTGTATTTATTTTTGGATTATTTGATAAACTGTCTTTGGGGAACTAAAGCATCATTTCAGTTTGGTTAAAATTTGTTTCCAGAGGATGGTTAGATCAGTGTTCTCATGTTCAGATTTCAAATTATAGCCTAATTACTTGAAATCTATGAGGTCCATGTCATTTGAAGCATTAATGTGACTTATTGGTTCTTTGAGAGTACATGTTTCTGTAATCACAAAGAATAAAAACAAAAGCATCCTTGAAACCAGAAGTTGCACATGCCACAGCGAGGGTGAAGAGAGAAGGAAGTGCAGCTTCTGCCTTTTGTAATGCAATGTAAAGGCCAGTCATGCCATTTCTCCCCAGCACTGTGGTCCTTGAAAAGGCACTTTTCTTTAGCTTTTCCAAGATTTGCCTATTCATTTGGAAGATGGTTTGTGGCTGTGTAGTCTTTGTGTGTGGCTGTGTTTCCCTTTTAAGGATATGTTGCTCCTACAAATAATGTTAGGGGTTAGCCCATTTTAAGGAAGGCTTGAACAGTAGGAGAGCTACATTGTGAGTGAAAGAGGGATAAGGAAGGAGTTGTGCCATTAATTGTCCTACATGTCATATGCAACTCACATGGTTCTGCTCTTGATCAAGTTTAGGCTGGTTCTTTGCTTGCTCATGGCTCCTGTAGGAGATGACCTTGGAATAATAACCATGGTTCATGGGAGGATAAGATGTAGTGCATCTGAGTCTCTTCTGTTTGATTGTTTGAAAACCAGATGGGAATACAGAAGTGAAGAATGGAGTAGCACGTTTACACATAGGATGTATATATGGCATACAGGATTGTACTTTGTTTCAGTCCAAACTGTTGGAGTGGAAAGGTGAAATAGGAGGAAGGTGATGTTCACAGCTGCTACAATTCTGTTGGTATTCCTTGCCCCAAAAGACACAACAGCTGAAGAACTCTCTTCTGTGAGATTTTATTGTTGTCATTTTATGTATGTGTAATTCTTAATATACTAGATACCTGGCTTGTGGTTAGGGGTGTGATGCTGCACTAATGCAAATGTGTAGTAGTTCACTGCTCAGTCTGGTCATCCTGCCTAAGAAGGTGGGGTAGCATCTAGTCAGTTTGATGAAAGACTTAAATGAAAAGGTTTGCTTGTTATGCTTATCATCTCTGCTTGACTTGTTTCTTATCAGTAACATGCGAAGTAATCAGTGGTACACAGAAGTCCTCAAGACTGAATAGAAAATCTTTTGTTATGTGAAAAGATAGTGGACTGACCAGACCAGTAATTTGTATGGCTGCTGCTGTGTTTTGCATGTCCCTTCCCACTTGCTTGCTATGATTTTAGTGGAAAGAGAGGCTGTATTTCTTCTGGTTTTCTCTTTATGTACCTTCAGGCAGTATGAATACCCATCTCAGCCTCTGGAGTCTTTCAGATAACATCCCCTGAGGTCAACAGCCAAGACAACAAAGTAATCCATTTGATAGCAGCTCTCTTAAAATTGCATACTTCTGGTCCCAAGGAAAAAAAGGTTACAATAGCAAGAGTCCAAGAAGATTATTAATCTGTAAGAGTTCCTAAAGGAATTTGTGAGGACTAAAATAAAACCTGCCTCTCCAAATGGAAGTGCTGAACAATTTGCATAATTTATGCTGTGGACGGTTTTCACATTTTTGTCTGAGAATTAATTTCACTGTTAGCTGCAGTAGTTATTTTGCCTTGAGAGTACAACCATGCCTCTACCTTTGCAGAGGTATACAATACAATATACATTGTAAATAAGGTGTTTTGTGGCATGGTATAACACTTTGATTACTGGGAGATGCTCTGACAGCTGTATAGGAGGAAATGACGGAATTGTTATTTAATGAAGCAACAATAGAGAAGTTGGAAGCTTTTTGACATTGTCTTTGGTTCATACAGTATACCCATTCAAGTGGGTTCATACAGTATACCCAATCTTCAAGTGTATCCAAGTAATCTCTGAAAATACAAATATATAATCTGCTTATAACTGAAAAATCTGCAAGAAAGAAGCAGGCTTCAATGGCCGAATGAACAATCTAAACATGGAAATTACTCCTGTTACTAAATTCCAACCAATTTTCCTGTATGAAGCCTGCGTAAATGTCTTTCTTCCTTGCATCTGTGAATAAACCTTAATCCCTTCCTCACATCCACTGTCCTCCATCTCCTGTTTCCACATCCCTGGCTCTTATGCAGAGGTTCAGTCACTGATCTGAATTTGGGTTGCTGGTTATTCCTGCCAACTGAGTTGTTGGTGGGGATGGAGCAATGTAAGCATGAGGGCTAATATTTGCAATTGAGTGGATTTCAGAAGATTCTGGGTGTCAGGCACTAAAGCTACTGAATCTTGTAAAAAATTATGCATTTGAACACCTTGACATTACCTGTCCTGGTAATTCAGAAACAGGAGAAGACACATTCCCAGGTACACATTTCAAGGTCAGAACTAGCTTTAAAAATACAGAAGTGCCAGAACCAGTTAGCAATGTTGTGGATTTTGATTGTTTATGTATCTGTAGGAGTAAAGGACTTTATGGTACAGCTGGGGAGTAGAAATAGATCATTTTGTTTTATCTCATTAGAGAAACAGTTTAAAAACTTTGGTTAAAATTCTCCCACCTCCTTCCAGTTCTCCCAATAAACAAACATATACAGATGGCTGCAGAAGAGGATAGAAAATGTTGAATGGCAGTGTCAGATATTGATAAACAACTCTGAAAATAAGCCTTAAAATGAAAGCTTTCATGACAGCTGAAGTGTAGGTGGATGTGTTAAAAAGGCATCATCTGAGAAATTGTGTGTATTCTTTCTGTAATAAAAGTGGTATCTGCAGAAGTAGGAGCAGCTGTCTGTGTGTGTGTGTGCATTTAAGACCCATGACTGAAATGGTACCAGATAATTTTTCAGGTGCTCTGATTCAGTCTGTTCTTTCAATCAATCTTCTAAGGTAGTTGGTGGTAGTTACTGGGCTTTCCAAATTTCAGAGTTTGTCGTTTTGGGATAAGAATCCTAAAAATACAAATATGGTCCCACAGTCAAGTTTTGCAGTAGTAACAATACATAGGAGATGTGACTTGAAAAGAAGTTACAGTTCTATTTTCGAATTCAACAACTGAGTGAATTTTTTTTTTGAGTAAAAGTGAATGAAGCCATATATGAATATAATTTTTTAATTATGCTTTTCTTCAAAACTAAGTATCTGTAGTTGGACATGGATTTCACTTTGTCATGGATCTTAGATACCCCTTTTGGACAGTTGTACTTTAAAATGTTTAGTTTTTGTTTGTTTAGAAGAGGCTAAGTTGCTGTGAAACAGGTGCCCTTCTGCTGGCACAGTGTCAAAGGAGAAACAGCTTTTAAAGCTTGCAGATCTCAAACTGTTCATGGTGATTGGACAAGACAGAATTTATTTGGTTCTCCATGCAGGATTTGAATTAGTGTCCAACACAGATCTACTTCTTTTTTTTCTATTTTGTGCTGAAAGATGAGAACTTCCCAAACACAACAGTTTTGATGAGACGTCTATTTTCATAACTTCCAGGAGATTTGTCCTTTCAACCTTCATAATCATCTTGATGGCCAAAGAAACACAATCTGTAGACAGAAAGGCTCTAAAAATTTTGTGTGGCTTTACTGAGATAAAAATACTTTTCCAAATACTTAATTCTTAAGTGAAATACCATGAATTTAGAAGAAAATACTGTTCATATCTTGAATGATAAAAGTCAGACCAGACCACTGGGAACTTATCTTATGACAAGCTGTAGACCTTTCCTGAATTGTTACCCAGTTTTGTGTCAGTATGACTCCTGGCTCTGCCTGAATTGTTTGAATTAGACAATAGTAATTTCTTTAAAAAAAAATTAACAAATATTTAAATAACAGAGAATCTACTATAAGCCTGAGTAAATTGTTCTTGATGTTCCAAAGATGTATGTGTTCCTTTGTACTTGCTTTGGCTAGCTTCAGTGTAGCAAACTGAAGCTAGATAGTTGGACTTCATGATCTTGAAGGTCTTTTCCAACCTTAATGTTTCTATGCTTCTATGAAATGTAAGTGATAATATCAGTCTTATAGCTCTCCTGGAACTTTCTTTTGTTTCATGATATCCTCTTGGAATTGTGGCTACAGGAACTGGACATGGTGATGGCCAAATACAGAATTACTGGACCTTTCCTTTCAGTGCCCTTGCATGCAGCAGGGAATTGCACTAGCCCCTTATGACTACAGTTCAAGAGGATGAGGTTCAGTCTGGTTAACTCTTCTGACTTCTTATTTCTGTTTCTGAACACAATCTTCCTTCCTGAAACTGTGGCCTTTATGATTTAGTTTTCCATTTTAATCTTGAGTGCATGACTTGGGCTGCTGTTGAAAGTCAAGTGGCTTGCTGGTGTTCAGGTACCAGCTTGAGGTGGTTTAACCTGACACGCAACTGAACACCACAAAGCTGCTTCCTCACTCCTTCCCCACTCAGTGGGATTTGGAGAGAATTAGGGAGAAAAAAGGTAAAATTCATAGATTGGGATAAAGACAGCTTAATAGGACAGAAAAGGAAGGGCTCATAATAAAATAAGTAGAATATACAAAACAAGGGATGCACAGTGCAGTTGCTCACCACCTGCTGACCAGTGCCCAGCCAATTCCTGAGTGGTGGCCCCTGGCCAGCTTCCCCCCTAGTTTGTATACTGACCATGATACCATGTGGTATGGGAATCCCTTTGGACAGTGGGGATCAGCTCTCATGGCCATGTACCCCCTCAGCTTCTCCCCAGCCTACTCACTGATAGGGTGGGGTGAGAATCTGAAAAGCCAGTGACTCTGTGTAAACACTGCTTAGCAACATCTAAAACATCAGTGTGTTATCAACATTATTCTCACCCTAAATCTAAAATGCAACACAACACTGTACCAGCTACCAGAATAAAATTAACTCTATCCCAGCTGAAATCAGGACACAGTTGATCAAGGTCACGCTGTCCCTCAATTTCATTATCCACCTGTTGATTTTTCCCCTTGATTCTAAGTCTTCCAGTGTAGATCATCTTAGGGTAGTTCTCAAACTGAAATGGATCAATTGAAGGCAAAGAGTTTAAAGAGAACTCTCTGGTGATGCAGGCTGCAAATCCTCCTGAGCAGAAAGCTCACACAACTCCAAATGCCCATAGAAAAAAAGCTACAATTTCTCTTTGTATCATTAGTCTGACTTGGGAGTGGCACTACCTTTTAGGGCCTGCAAATGGAGAGAAGCTCTTATGAAATCAGGTGTGTTAAGCTGCTGTGTAAGAGCTCATAATTGAGCTGAAGTCTCGTGACAGGAAAAAAAAAAGAATATTCATGCTTTTCAGTGGATGTACTGGGCTAAAAAAAGAGCTGTATATATTGCCAATTGTCCTTCTATTGCAGATGTACCACCCTTGAATCTTGTAATCTATTTAGTAAAGCAAGAGTTTTGATTCTGATCTGGTTTGCAGTATAGCCTCCAATAATTACACTGGTTCAATTACTGTTGAAAGAAAATATGTAAACTAGTGATTCAGAAAGTTATCTTAGTTGTTTTTAAAGCTATCAGCAAAGTGTTTGACCCAGCAGCAAATGCCTATTTCTGGGTACATAGCAAATTACAGAATTTCAGTGGAAGGCTCAAGAAGAATATTTTGTAAAAGAAGTGAAAAAATTTTCTTTATTTTCTGGATAAGAAAGGTAACTAGCAAGAGGTATTAAGAGAGTTTTATTATTTATTAGCCTTTATCAAGTTCTAAAACAGCATTCAGTTTGTATGTTGGATAACAAGTCACTGGGAATGTAATAATCGAAATGCAAGTCACATTAAGAGTCTCTGGATTTTTCAGGTATTCACAATTTTTTTTTGTTTTTAAAGTTGAGATTTTATTCCAAGACGTAATGCTCTTTTAACCTGTCTTGGCACCCTGAGTGAAATTGCCTGCCTTGTTTCAGTCTGAAACACTCACTTTGGGAGGTGTGAACTCAATCAAAGCCATTAATCTGGGAACCTGGTGACTATAAAAAGTTAACTGTTTTCCTGCAAGCAGCTAATATGTTGTATTTGGAGATCTGTAGATGCAGAATTTTTTTTCTTTTCATTGTTGTTTGTGCCTTTTTCCTGTTCCCATGCTAAATTGTCTCTTCCCATTTTTGTCTTCTCAAGTGAATGAGTTATGGTCTTTCCAGGAATAGCAAAAGTTTAACAGCAGTACCTATGGCTGGATTTTTTGTTTAAGATGATAGATATTTATTTTGAATTATTGTAGGATGAACCCTATTTAGTGCTGTGTTCCGAGAGAATAACCACAACAAGAAAAGAATCCCATTTTGCTCAAGGATGTGGTTTAATTTAGGAAGCCCATGGCTGTAGCAATGGGTTGTTACTGAACTACTTTTAACATTGGTCTTTGTAGCTGTTGGTGAACTATTTAATACTTTCCTCCAGTAAGGATTTCCTTGGGCTCCAAGGAAGAAGGGCAGGTATGCTGCCCACTGCTTCTGCAGCCAGAAGGAGCATACCTCTGGTGAATCCAGGTTAGCAGGCATGTACAGAGGGAAAGAAGGAATGCCACTTGGGCAATACCTTCCTGCTAGAAGCTACTGTGCATGTCTTTTGCTGGGACTGCATTTCAGAGCCTTTTGGTTATGGTATTTCTCTTCCTTCCCAAGGGAGCTATATCCAGACAGTCTGTGGAACAGGCCCTACATTTTCCAACAATTTCTTCTGGTCCAGTACTGAAGCAGCAACACTGAGATGTTGATGCCCTGCTTGGATGCAAGTTCCCTCTTAAATTTCTTGAGTATACTGTCTCTGCTGTTGTGTAATTCGGGGAGTTATAGTTTGTTCCTTGCCTGTGTTTCCACAGATGCTATCTCTGTTAAAAGAACCATATGGACAAGAGAAGAGACCCACACTGTGCCTTAAATTAATGCAATCCTAATGCATTGTTACAGTATTATATGTTCTGGGGTTTTTTTTGCTGGATATGGTTTGGATTTGCACTCAGCACAAGGAAATTGACCTCAGTTTCTCTTCCTTTGCCTACAGTAAGAAAATCAGAAATACCTGTCCACTTACTTAGGTAGCTTGGTTTCTGACCATCTTTACATTGCTTTTGTTTTCTGAGTTGATGTTGTGTTTCTTTTGTGGTTGTGTTTTATTTTGCTTGATTTCCCTTCCCGCCCCCGCAGAAGTTTTTGTCAGCACTGTAGCTGTGTGCCCTGAACTCTACAACATGTCATCTTTTCTCAAATTTTTGAAGGATGGTAAACCACACTAAGCAATGTAGTGCTCCTCTCATGGGTTAAATTTTGACTCCCTGGAGCTTGCAAAAACCATTAGAAATTTGCTTTAAATAGCCTGCAGTAATGGTAGCATTGCATCTTAACTACTTATTAGAGGATTAAGTAAATAAATATGCCCTTTACATTGGAAAGTAGGTCCCGGAATTACGTTCTTTTATTTTTCTGCCTACACACCACTGCTTTCCATACCAGTTGTATGAATTGGTACATGAAGCACTTGCAGCATGTGGTAACAGCTTGTACTCGGCCAGTACCGAGGTGCACCCATGCCCAAAGGGATTGCTGCACCTCATTTCTGAGCTGCTAGAGTTGTAAAAGCCCTGGTATATGTGTGTGTGTTCTGTTTCAGAACCGGCTTCTCTCAACTCTGAAGTAATTACTGCAACCTGGATAAAGTATAGGCTCAGTACATTTAGCTGGTATTGGTTCAGTCGGACCTAAACATAAATTTTGCCTTGTGCAAAACTTTGCTTCTCCCACCTATCCTCCCACAGTACTTTGTACATGTGAGGGACAAAAGGGTAAGATTACTAAACGGTGAGCTGAGGCATTACTAAAAAGAAAGTTGTTAAATTTGGGTTCAATTTGACTGTATTGAGACCTGGTATAGATCTCTTCAGTATCCTGGAATGCCACTGCTGATCAGTCTTAAATCTATGGACAGTGGTTTTGGCAATGGATTATGTATGTAATGGTCAACTTCAGAATCTCTCTCCTTTTATCTCCCTTATCGGAAGTACCATAAGGAACACAGTAACTGGTGCTGAGGAGCACGTTTAGCAGTTACTTGGCATTTGTAAAGGAGTGAAAGGGACCTGCAAATATAGGCTCCTAGCTCTGCTTCTGAGGTAGGAGGGAGGGAAAGGAATTGTCTCATCGACTTGATGATCTTAAAGGTCTTTTCCAACCTGAATGATTCTATGATTCTGTCTGGCCTGTGAGGGCTGCAGAGAGGTGCAGCTGGGTGTTGGCATCTGTTACCTAATGTGTAACCTAGTTTCTGTTGAAATATCTGATTAATTTTGGGGTTTTCATTAATGTGGGTTTTGGACAAATTAAATGTGACCGAGGTCCCACCAAGGATCTGAAATCTGTTTTCTGCTGAAGAAATCTTTATACAAATGAACAGCAATTTGCATCATTAAGCACATGCTTCACTCGGGATGCTCAACAGGATGGAACACTGAGACACAAATTGCCTCATGCAGTGCTTTTTTTATAAGGTGGGAGACATTTAAGCCCAACTCATGTTTTGTCCCATTTGTGTGTTCTCTTACAGCGTTTTTTGGGAAGGTGGTAGTTGTCGGGAGGTGGTGTAGATGGCAGTCTGAGTTCGGTGTGATCCTCTCCAAAACGTGCTTGTATCTTGCGTTCCTTAAGATACTAACTAGCAACTAGACATTCCCCTCCCTCTCCCTAGGCATCCTCCCAAGGATTTACGGTGTTTTAAAGGTGTGTGAGAGGGTTGGTTCGGCTAGGAGGACTCATCATAAAAGTTGTAACTTGTTTCTCGCAACACAGGCAAGTTGTTTTGGTTGGTGTTACGCCACTGTGTTTGTCAGTGTCGATTTATGTCAGCCTTTAAATAGGATGCTTTGCAATGAGTTTGTTTTCTGGTAGTTTGTAATCCTTTCAGGCCAGCTAACATTACCGAGCAGCAGCATTGCTGTGGCTGGCTTTCTTTTGATCATGCACAGCCCTAGTCAGGAAATGGGTGAGGAGCATGAGTCATGATTACATTACCCTAATGTGACTGCCCACTAGAAGTTTTCTTTTTGCCGCCAATTCGCCTTCCCTTGACACTACTTCTGAAAGCAAAACGTCCATTTTGGAGCACTTTGAAATATTGACCTTTGAACAGGGAGATTTATGTTCTCTTGCAGTCTCGAGGCAAAGCTCTAAGCAGGAGCCCCTGCAGAGAGCGGAGAGAAAACGAATGTCTGCAAAATGCTTTTCCAAAAGTCTGCAAAGACAGGACTTGACTTGCAGTACACTGGGTCTGCTTGGGTTCACTGAATACAACAGGTTCCCTGACCCATTTACATATTCTCTCTTGTTGCCTGCACATGCACGCTCGAAGTCCAGTCTATACAAGGGCTGTCATCTCATTCACCATTTGGCTTAAGCTTTGTCTTAGGTCTGTACTCATCTATTGAAATATGGCTACAATAATGGGAAGATAGATGCTGAGTGCTGGCTGATGTAAACCCTGAGTGTTGAGAAGGTGGCTTTAGTGGGATTTGAGACAACAATATTTTGGACAATTTAATTAAATACATGGGATTTAGATTTTGAAAGAAATATCAGCTGCTAATCAGTAAACTAGCTTTAGCACCAAATTGCCACTGTGCACTCTGAATATTCAGACAGTACACCTCTGTACAAGTGCTGAGTATATTAATTTCTTTCAAATTAGGCTCATTAGCTCTGACAGGTTTTAAGACCAGTATGTGAAATATGACTATTGGCACAAAGAGTGAATTCACTCTGATACTACTTGATATATTTCAGAAAAAAACAAGTCTGATCAGTTGAGTACAACTCAAGCTGTGAGTACAAATCAAGCTATGAGAACCAAATGTCTTGGGAGGAAGTGGGGACCCCTGCACTGCTGTCCAGTGTGGTGCATCCCTGTCAGCTGGGACATGTTGCAGGTGTCACTGACAAGCTGCAGAGCAGCACCAGAATATGACATGTCATCCAGTTATCACTTATTCTTCCAGATTCTTACTTCTGCTCAAATGGTGCCTTCAAATAGTGGAGTTGTTTGGTTAGAAGCAGAGTATAAACTCACTGTGAAGATGTAATTTCTGGGTTTTCCCTTTTGTTTCATGTAAGGGTGATAAACCAGTTACTTTAGGTGTACTAACAATATATTTTAATCTGAACATAGATAACAAAATTTTAGAAACCCTATTTACTCTGTGATTTCAGCCCCATTTATTAAAGAGGGCATGAGTTGAACCAAAAAGTAATTCAGTGAGGATTTTTTAATCTATTGAAGCATTTCCTTTCTTCCACCTACCCCAACACCATCAGCTTTGATCTCATCTTGATGAGCATTCAACTCTCTGAAGGAGGCAGAGCTGCAACAGAGCTTCAAGATTCATCCGTATTCTATGTAATTAAAAAAATAAGTCCTGTACAACTTTAGATTTTTCTGTATCTTTATATCTCTACCTCATTGTTAGTCTTTGCATATAGAGGCTTTCAAGTTTGTTTTAAAACTAGTTTATCAGCCACTTAAAGATGGTCAATGCTTATTTAAACACTCTGAAAAATGAATAATAGGACTGGTGATTGTGATATGCCTATGTCACTTGTGTGTTTCAAGGAGATGATAAGGAGTATTTGACTTAGAAATGAAGCATATTTGAGGATTGGAGGTCAGTAGTTCAGGGTAGAGTTTTGTGGGTTTGATGGTTGGGGTTTTTTTTCCTTGAAATGTTGGAGGATCCTTTTATCAGTAGCTAGCAGTTAAGGAAATTTTAAACTAAGGGTCTTTTCCAAAAATAGTATGAATATATTAAATAAAGTTAGCAAAACTTAATTTCAGTATGACAGCAGTCTTTGGAACTCTAAGGCAGAAACAAGTGGAGCTACAAAGCCATTTTTACATCAGGAGTGCACAAAGTCTGGATGTAATTCCATTTCTCCTTGCAGAAGAGATGGTTAAGGATGGCCCAGCCTTTCTGCCATAACTCCTTGTAACATCCTAAGGGTGACTTTTTACAGCTGAGAGTAGCAGTCTCACTCCAAGCCTTGTGATTTTACACCCCTTTCCTAGTTAGTTTTCACCTTGTTGTGTGCTGAACTGGCGTGTAAGGGGTCAAGTGTGTACACACAGTAGGGGGGAAGGAGAGAATGCCTTTCTGACAGCAAGTTATATTGGTCTTCAGCTCTCTTGAAGCACTGCCATCGGGCAGCTGCAGCTGTTGCTAAGTCTGTCCTGTAAACTGAGTCAGCGGAGAGAACTGCGGCTGTGACCAGTTTGAAGTGTGACTTGTAGGTCCGTCTGACTGCGAAGGGTACAAGGAGCTGCGGTGCAGAACCAGGAACCAGCAATGAGGAGTGAGGAATCCAAGGTGGGAACTTCTTAAACGGGCTTTGAGAGCAGAGTGTTCTGAGGAACTACACCCTCTGTGTCAAAAGAGAAAGCCATCTATGCTAACCTGCTCAGAATCACAAAGGGTGTGGAGTGTGGATTCCTAATCCGTTTAAATTGATCTGAGTGCTGCCTGACATCACAAGGGGCAGTTGAGATTTCAACCAGAGCTTGAGTTTGCCAGGCTTTTAGGTGGCACATCGGCTCAGGTTGTGGGGGTTATTTTTTTGTCCCGTTTTGTTTTTTTTCCCTATGGCTGAAGAGAACCGATGGACAAGCTTTTAAGCCTGTCTATCTTGTGGCTTATGGGTTTATGGTACCCAGCGATTTGCTCATCTGGTGTGTGACTTTGTAGGAGATGTGTGCTTCAGATGTGTGCTTCAGCACCGTGCAGTCTGTTGAACGTAGCATTACCTCACCTTGGCTGGTTGCATTAGTTAACGTGCTGTGCTGCACCTTGTACTGGCATGCACCTCTGCCTAAATCTGCATGGGCTTGTGCTCATCCAGTTTTTGGAAGCCAATGAACTTTATGGTATTAAATCTGTATATATGAATGTACCAACCAACAAAGCGAAGGAGAAGGTAGTAAAGAGGAACCTGTTTCAGTACATGAAGCTGAACAACAGAATACAGTGAGTTTATTAAATCCCTGTCTCTGGAGAAGAGGAGAAAAGAAAGGAAGGTTTTTATTGCTCTAGAAAATATGCTAACTTTTCAAAGCTGAAAGCAAGCTGTGATTCAAACCAAGCTGTTGAAAGGTAAAAAAAATTGCTTGATAAAAAAGAGTGAGTTCTTTAAGATATTCTAATGAGTGGTCATATGCACAGTTGCAAAAACAGACTGTGTAAGGTTTTAAAAATGTTCGTCCTCTACAGTGTTAACCAAGCATGTATTAAAAACATTTAGAATCTCAGAGTAAATGTCAAAAATAAGTCAGCATCAAAGAGGGATCTATTTCTATTGATACAATGCAGAGATCTATTTATACAGTATCAGTTGCACAGTATTTTTATAAGCGTCTTGCAAATAAGTACAAAATTGTTGTAATACAAATTTGCAGGTGATGGATATTGGTGAGGAAGATGGAGAAAGCTCAACTGATTTATTGATTCACAGCTTGAGCACATTGAAATAAAATGTTTCTCTCTCTTTCTGAAATATGGCATTGCTTTTCATCCTATAGAATGTAAATCCAGTTTATTTGCTGGAGAATGATAATTTGGAAAGCTTTTTAGCTCTCCTCCCCCCAAGGAAAGGAGTAGAGTCTTACTGGACAAACAGTGTAATATGAGCATTGCCACTGGCTGTGCTGACAAAATTTGTTGATTAAATTAACATATTTATATATTGCTCCTAAAAAAATTAAATGGAGATGCCCACTCTGAACCAATAAAAGGCAAGGATAAAAAATTCTACTTCTTCCAGTATAGTTTATTCTGCTTGGAGAACTTGTTTTTGTTATACCAGCACAAGAATTCCTAAATGGTTTGTAACATAATTCTACCCTGTAAATACAGGAAAATTCCTGTTGTAAGAGGATGAGAATAAGAGCAGAAGTATGATCTTGTTTATAAACAAGGCAGTAATGATGGGAAGAAAGAAGTGATTTTTATCTTCATATATGCTCTTAGGGAGAATTAAATTGAAATATTGTCACTAATTCTGATCTGCTTGGAAAACAATGTTGAAAAATTGGAGGTGGTTAAAAGAGAGAGAGGGAGAGACACCAGAAGGCTTAAAATTATTCCCCCACTATCACCACATGAGGGATTCCCCCTGTTCACTTCGATCAAAAAGGATGACTGAGAAACAACTTGGTTAGTGTTGAAGTACCTTAACAAGGATGAAGGTTTCTGGTTGATAAAGGGCATTTGTAATCTCAGACTGATAAAGAACAAAATAATAACTGGAGACTGATGCTAGTTGCTCAAATTAGACCTATTTTTTTTTTCCTTCTTCTTCTCAAATCAGGTTTGCTCTCCTTTGTTTCTTTTTCTTACAAGCTAAAATAAAAACTCTTAAATAGATTAATTATCTCATTCATTTCCATGTAATACACAAGTACAGTAATGGTTTGAAATTAGTTGAAAGTGTTCCCTGGTTTGGTTAACATGATTTACACGAGGTCGATCTGTTTGAAAGAGTGCTAAGCAGGGTGGCAGGAGTTAAATGAGTCAACAATTAAAAACCAAGAACTTATTTTTCCTTTGCTTGTGAATCTAGATTTTCGGGAGGGGGAAAAAAACAGGAGGGTGCTGGAGAAATTGAAGATCCTGGAGAGAAAGACACTGTATGCAGCCTGTCCCTGTCTGTGCTTACACATAGTGACAATTAACCCTTCTTCAAGTGGTCAACTCACAGCTGGTGTAGTATTTGTCTTTGATTTATGTGGAAAAAAGTGTTTTATAGCAAGGAAAGTAAAAAAAAAATCCTTACGTGATGTTTTGCCTTTTTTTTTTCTCCACAGCTAGAATAGATAAAATAATTCTATTAATCAGGACCCAGATTGGAACAGGGAACACTTCAGATGCATATTCTCTGATAACTGACCTCTGTGAAGTAAATTAATAAATGTAGTCTGCATGTATGAGGAATTTAAAGAGAAGGGTGGACAAACACCTTCACTGCTAGCCCATGTCATCTCTGTCTTTTCAGGGCAATGTACAAATGAATCAACTGCACCATAGAGTCAGGTCCTCTCTTGACCTATGCTTCGGTAGCTGTGGGAATGATTTGGGATTTTTTTTTCCTTCATTTTCTAAATATTGTATGTGATAACACAATGAAATAGGTAAGATTTGATCCTGGAGAGTCAGTTGAGTGCAGCTGAAAATTTTTTGAACTAAAGTGCGTTTAGCCTGATTGTTTTTATGAAGTAATTAAATCTGTAACTTTAATCAGGAAGGTGCCAATTCTTTGATGAAAGGAGAAGCAAAGGAGACAAGGACTTCTAACCTGATCAAGGGAAGTTGACTTTAATAGAGATGAATTCAAAGGCTGTGCCTCTTTTAAACAATGGAAATTTAGATAAACAATCTGGAGGGAAAAAAGTTAGCACCTGATGTGGTTTAAGCTGCTTAGATGGTAGTGGCTTTATAAGTGGAGAGCTGGTGGCCTGGTCTAGAAGTGGACAGACTTGTGGCCTCTTGGCTTCAGAGCCTGATGGTTGATAAGGACACCTGAGTCCCCAGAAACACAAGAGGTAAGCTCTGGGTACATCATCTGATGCTTTTCTTGTACATGAGGAGTTGGTTAACTGGGAGTGTGTTTCACTAGCATTCAGGAATTGTGACTGCATGACTTCAGGCCCCTGTTATAAAACCACTGAAAATGTGTTTTACACTTGATGCTGTTTCAGGCATAGTGAAAGTAACAACATTGACCAGGATGTTCTTAAAAGTTTGTTTGTACTGCTGAAAGCTACTGATTTGTACTGTTTGTACTGCTGATAGCTAAAATCTAAAATGAAGCCTTAAAGTCTAATTCTTCTATGCTTGCAGATACTTCATCATGTAGAAAAGTTGCAGCTGGTTGTTGCATAGTTTGTGTCTGTCTTTTGCTACGTTACTGTGTTTTCATTTGGATATTTAGATAATGTACAGATTCAGTTTTGTCTTACTGACTTGCTCTACAAGGTAATTGAATTATATTTTAAATTATGCCTTGGAAAGGCCTTTCTCTTGAGTTTGACGTGCTCCTAGTCAGTGATGTGTAAGGCAGAGCCTTTGCAAGGGATTGCCCTGTAGAAAGCCCATAGGCTTCCCAGCACACACAGTTGCTTCTGGCTCTGCTCTGTGGAAATGTGGTTTTCTTTCTCTAATTTCTTTGCTAAAGGATCTAGGTCTCTTGGGAAGTGTGCACAAATAAAAGTTTGCACCTTGACCCTTATTTGTCTCTGGCTTTGCAGGCTTAGTTGTTGAGATATTTGCTGATAGTCTGTCCTTTAAATGGACCATGGAATAAGCTAAGGCATCCATGGAAAACTTTGGGCTCTGTGGAAGGTGATGATTGCTGAGTGGACAGAAGGTGGATTGAGAAGCACCTCTAAAAATATTAGTCTTTGTTACCAAGCAAAATACTTATATGAGAGAGTGTGAACTGATAGGAATGAAAATGAGCAAGTGCTACAGCCAAACTAAAACTTCACTTTTCACTGGGCTGAAATTCCTCTGGTTTGGCTCCTGCTTGGACCTTGTTAGGAGAGGGGATATCTTTTCAAAAGGAATGAAAACCCTTTCATGTTGTTTTTCTCTTAAATTAAGGTCTTCCACTGTAGGCTGGCATTCCAGGATTGCAGACTTCTGGTTTTCTGGTTTTCTCATTCAGCTTTCCAATTTAGCTATACAACCACTTAATTACTGGGCTGAAATTAGTCAAAACAAGAGACTCTTTTAGCAGTAAGATCAGAAGAAAGTCTCATTTTAAGACAAAGATAAATTTATTGTGTAGCCTGATATCAAGATTGCATTGTGTTGTGTCCCTTCTCTTAGCCCATGTGCACTTGAGATTGCACTAAATCTTGTTGAGTGCAAGGAGTGTGTTAAGATTCTTATGCAAATGAAGAAAAACCTAACAAGACTAAGCCTCCAGCTCAAATCATAGAAGGCAAAAAAACTGGTCCAGAAAATTTTCACAAGTTTGATTTATATTTTTTTTTCTTACCGAAAGAACTACTTTATATATATATATGTATGTATACGTGTGTATATACGTACATGCCATATGTTAAATATTGATATGGATTCTTCCTTATCTAATTGTAAATTAAGTATGAATAAAAATAGTATTTTAGGCTTAGTAAAATTTCCAGATTTATTTGTTTGAAGTAGCTAAAAATCTGTACTCCTTTAGACAGTAGTTTAAAAGAAGATAGGTATGCAGAAACAAAATACAGTTGCTTTGAAGCTATGTTATGTTGTACATGGAAGGCCTGACCATTGAGAAGGGAGCCCTTTTATTTAAAAGGTGTAATTTGCAGATTTCCAATACTGTGGGTACTGAAATCTGCAGTAAGAGTAGCCTTTGTTTTCAGCAGAGAAAATGGTGCTTGCACTAAGCGTGTCATTTCTTCCCTTCAAATGTAAAGCCTCTTGCACTGGCCAAATGGAAGTCAAGGCCTTCATAATTAAAGGGACTGCAGTATAGAGAGGGTTTATAATACTTGATAGGGGAGCCTCTTGCAGCATCCTCTCAGGTGCAGCGTGGTTTTACACTGCCCCTTACTGGGGCTGTCTCGTAGTGCAAGAACTAAAGGAGATCTGGGTATCCAAAAGTTTGTGCTGCTTTCAGAGTTTCTGTATTTTTTCCCCCCTGAGCTATGAGCTAAATAAAATACATGCTTTTCTTGTGTGTCAAAATGGCCTATTTATACTAAAAGGTATTTTACATTTTCTTTTTAGTATTTCCTGATGTTCAGATGTTTCATTGTGTCCTTCAGGTTTTTTTAAAGCCTCCCTGTGGACTTTGGTGATAATGGTTTTTGATATAGATCCTAAGTGGTGGAAGGCATGAAAGCTTTGAATGAACTACCATTTGTCTTTCATTTTTAAACTATTGACCAACAGGCATGACTTTGGGCCACATCATCATTACATTGTCATTAATTCAAATTAAAAGACCTTAAAGAATGAGAAATTGAAGGCAGAGAGAATTTAGCCTGTTATTTCTAGGAAGTGAGATAGAGATGACTCCACTAGATAAATATAAAACAACCTCACCATTCATCTTTGTTTGATAGTAGTCTTCTCTGTAGAGTTGAGGACTTTGTTTAGTAAGATGGGTTGCTTGGGCAGAATGATAAACCAGGGGAAACAATGCAGTGAATTTTAGACTTTAAAACTGCAAGGCTGATTTGACTAATCAGTTCTGTTCCCATTGCAGGTGGCACATGCAGAGATCTTATTTAGGAGTTACTTTTGTATCTTACAGTACTGTCATGGAGTAATGGAAATCTCCTACTATATTGTAGATCCTAATGAATTACCATTTTGTTGTGTAGAAGGAAGCTTTGAAGTGCTTTTAGCTGATTGATGCAATCAATTGTATTTTCAAAATTGATCTTAAAAGTAAAAAATTCCCTTATAAATTATTTAACTTATTTTATATTTCAACTTAAGTCTGTTTGCATCTGATATATTCTGTGGGGGAGGGCTCTTCAACATTATCGAAGTGCAGCAGATACCTGGTGGGAATCAAACAACCAAAGCACTGACCTGGCTAGACTCCCAGGTCCCCTTGTGATGCACAGTTAAGTACCCCACTGTAGGAACTAATTACTGTGGTTAAAGGATTTGTTAAAATGCTTAAATGCTTCTTGACAACCTGGGTGTGTAGCCATGCAGTGCTAAGTTTTAAACCTGGTGATTCATACTGGGCTTAATTTGGTGAAGTAAAAACTCTGCCAGGGCATGGGTAAAAGGCAGCAAAAGTAGCCCTTGTTACAGCCAGCTTCCCTCCTCCTGTGGTATAGA
Organism: Dicaeum eximium; assembly: GCA_013396995.1. Classification (NCBI taxonomy): domain Eukaryota; kingdom Metazoa; phylum Chordata; class Aves; order Passeriformes; family Dicaeidae; genus Dicaeum; species Dicaeum eximium. Next base: position 1,644,964 of record VWZP01004822.1, on the reverse strand, counting down.
GCACTCTTTCTGTGTAAAGGCTGTAATCTCCTTTGCACAGTGAGGGTGGTGATGGACAAAGGGTGACAGATTTGTAGCTGAGTATTCTGATGAGAGGGGGTGATCTGTGGTGCAGGGATTTAATAGAAGAATGTATAAAATGTCCAGGAGTAAAAAATGCCTTAATTCTGAGAGTGTCTAAGGGTTAGGAACTGGCTCTATAAGGAAGAAGTATACCATTAAAGTATTAGAGTGTTTTTCAATAGCTTGTTGACTTATTAGCCTGTTAGCCCTTGTTAGCTCTGTCTGACAGAGACCACATTCTAGTAGGACAACATGGTTTGCAAAGATTATTAGAATTGGTTGCACAGAGCAACTCTAAATCATTGTGGCCTCATGGTCTGCATAATTCATGAGTTAGTCTATAACTAACTGCCATGAAGAATTCATGTAGTCTAAAGAATGTAGTCACAAGAATCAGTCTCCTCTAAAGCATGTGCATTTGGATGTTCCTAACAAATTGTGAAGACCTGAAACAGCTCTTTTTTTTTGTTCTTTAAACCATCTGTTGAAATGGGCACAATTACTGGAAACATTATTGCTTACAGTTCCAGCACTAATTGGAAGTATCTGAATGCTAATCTGATTATCCAGTTATCTAAATCAAGGGAGTCTACTCCATATTCCAAATGGCTTGCTGAATGACTCTGTCAGTCTTCTTGGATCTACCAAAAACTTAATGTTGTTGAATGTTATAAATGTGTTTCTGCATGTGCTCTTAAAGGTCAGCATTTTGAATGCCACAATAAGCAGAAGACCAAGATAGTGATATTTATCAAATGAATTGTGCTCAGCAACTGTGTCTAAGAAGTCTGACTTCAAAAAAAGCTGTGGAGTCAGAGAAAGGTTAGGTAGCCCTTGTTAATCTCTGCTCTTTTATCCTGCCTAATGAAGGGAAGCAACATCATAAAACTAATCTGCAGGCTGGAATTGTCGGGACCATTACTAATTTTGGGGTTTGGTTAAAAACAAGACTAAATGAACCATGAAAAATAAATTAATGATAACCTGATTTTGTATCCCATGCAGGTTTTCTCAAGTTGAGGAAGTAGCAGGGCATTTGGTTGGTACCTGACCCCAGAACCTGTGCTCTACCTTGCGAAGAGCTGATGTGGGAAACATTTACCTTCACATACTCCACAGTTCTCTGTGTCAGAAGAAGACGACTTTGTGTGCAAGAGTGGTTCAAGATGACGATGTAACACTGCTAACACTGAAGATCTCCTGAGAAGAACTGGCTTTGTAAGAGGCTTCTCCTTCCCTAACCTTTTTTTTGTTAACTACTTCTCTAAGAAACTACAAGCAAGATGCCAGCCAAGACACCCATCTACTTGAAAGCTGCTAACAATAAGAAAGGGAAGAAATTCAAACTAAGGGATATCTTATCTCCTGATATGATCAGTCCTCCGCTTGGAGATTTTCGTCACACCATACACATTGGAAAAGAGGGACAGCATGATGTTTTCGGAGACATCTCATTTTTGCAGGGCAACTATGAGCTATTGCCTGGAAATGAAGGTGAAACCAGAGTTAGCCAGTCTGGTATCCACAATGAATTCTTAAGGGCAAACAGCACTTCTGAATCCATGTTTACAGAAACTCCATCACCAGTGCTCAAAAATGCTATTTCCCTTCCTGCCATTGGTGGTTCTCAAGCCCTTACATTGCCTTTATTGTCACCAGTGACATTTAATTCAAAGCAAGAATCCATCAGGTCATCCAGAAATCCTAGGCTGAGCTGTGAGCCAGTAATAGAAGAAAAACTGCAGGAGAAAGGTAAAGAGGTGGAGGATGAAGAAACATACAAAGATGACATATGGGAGCAAAATGGTTCTTCTTCACATTTTACTAACGGTAGCGACAGTCACTCATCCAGCTTTTCTGAACGATGCACTGATTGGCAAACAGTTGATTTACTGGAGGACAGTCGGCTTTCATGTGAACTAACCAAGACAAAGACTAAGTCAGAAGAATCCCTTTCAGATCTTGCAGGCTCACTTCTCTCATTACAACTTGACTTGGGGCCCTCACTTTTGGATGAGGTCCTCAATGTAATGGACAAGAATAAATCTTAGAACTGGTACTCCCTTGCTTTTTATAAGTGATTCACTTAAAAACAAACAAAAGACCACAGTTCAAAAGCAGATGCTTAAAAATCAGCTGTATTTGCAGTTATATGGCAAGTTTTCTAAAAATATTCTTAAAATACTATTTTTTTACCTATTGTTTTTCATGATTTTTTTTACACTAAATTCTCATATCAGGAAGGTAAATTTTAATAATCAGTTTCAGCAAATATAAAATGTTTTTAAGTACCAGTATTAATGATCAGAAACTTAAGAAATGGCGTTTGAGGATGATACTGATTGTGACATTTGGTTAGTTCACTTCTACAGGCTTCTGAATATGTGAGAAATTCTTAATGTCAGAAAGGAGACTGATACGAATTATTCACTTTTATAAATTATTACAATATCACTTTACGTGTAGGCCTCTTTCTAGAACCTTGTGTTTGAAGGTTTCATAGTGTTTTTCTTCATTTTCCATAGTACCATTTCTGTTATAAATTTACCGTAACTACTTTCTCGGTCTTATACTACCACTCTGAATTCAGATGTGAACAGTTTGAAGGCTTTTTCAGCTTGAATACCTTGTCCAGAGTCTCAGCTGCTTTACATGAGTGTGCACAAATTTACACAGGTTGAGGCTTGGGCCTGACATTGTATATGAAATGTTATGTTGTAAACAGGTGACACATGCAAGATAATATGCTTAAATTATTTTAAAAGTGGAAATATATTTTCTGTGTGCATATTGGCTTTTTACTGCAGAGCCTACACATACAGTATCTCATCAAAATAGTTGCTTGGCATTATTGGTGCTCTTCTGAAAATTGTATATTTGTGTGTTTGAAGAGAAATATGTATTAATAGTCCTTGCTTTTTCTTCATTTATTTCCACAACAAGCTTAAAGTTGCAGCTGATTATTTTACTTTTTGAAGAAGGCACTGGTTATTCACAATGCTATGATGTGTGCAGCAACAGCCAGCGTTTGCGAAATGTGGATCCTTCAATACAGTACCTACATGGATTGCATAAATACCTTGTGCAATACAATAAAAAACCCTTCAAATTGCTATGTCTTTGTGATTCACTACACAGCCTCACCAAAACACCAAGTTTTGTTTTCTGTTATAAGGAAACAGACTAGTTGCAGAAATATGAGACCAACGGGCAAATCAATTTTAACTTAAATCAGTTGATTTCTCCAGTTTAGTTCCTGAGGTTCTAAGGGCAATCTCCAAGCAGATAGGACCCTCTGGAAGATATATTCTGATTAAAAGCGATAGGAGATAGGAGAGTAATACTTTGGGCCCCGTGAAGTTAGTGGCAGAGTTCCAGTAGCTTTTACTGAGGTCTTTAGGTGAAATCCCAACACAGTTTTTTCTTCATTAGATAACTGTATTTATCTGTACAGATTATTGGTACATATTATATTTATCCTTAAAATTTCTAGGGGATCAATGCCGAATAATAATCCTTCAGCATGTTTTAGGAACACCATCTTTACCCCTGTTAAACATATCTATTATTGGTAGCTGCATGTCTCATTAATGCACAGTCTCCTGTATTATTCCTTTAAGTGAGGAAATGAGATGTAGAATGCCCAAGAACTGTGTTTATTTTTAAGATAATGTTTAATTGCCTTTAACTTCATATTCTCTGTGTGTGAGCCTGTATAAAATTTCTGATATATTCATAATCCAAGAAGAATGGTGATGACTGTGGTGCTTTTTCTGTTTTAGAAAGTGGGTTCAAAGCTCTGCTTGGCCACGTCTCTTATGAGACCTGGGGATTTAGAACCTAAGAAGAATTTAGGTCAAAACTTTCACTGGAAAAATCTGTCACTCATTAGCATAGAGGAGATCTGGGTGAAATAGGGAATTAGACATTTTCTGCGTAAACCAGCTTCAGCTAACATGATTAGAACATTAAAGTATTTGCTGAATGGAAAGTCATCATCTTGTAGGGCTTTCCAAGAAAGTATTCTCTAGAAAGCAAAACCAGATTCTATTAGCAGCTGTTGCAGTCATGCAATTTTTGCTTTGTCCTGTTTTGTACTTTATTTCCTGGCTTAGGCTACTGAAAAGTGTTCCACTATTGCAGGATTTTTTGGTCTGTATTATCCTTTCTATGTCATTGCTCTTCTAAATTTGTAAATCCTCAAGTCTTGTGATGAGGGTGGGTGGTCTGAACTGAAATAACAGCTGTTGCTCCAGGCAAAAAAACTACTGTGTTGTGGAGGAGAACCTTTCCTCATGTCAAGAACAGGACTTCTGCACTGGCAAAGCAGATTTCTTATTTCTTATTTCTTTAAAGCTTTCTTGTCACCTCCCTAAGAAGCTGGATCCTTGAATTGTTCAGATCTCCTCAGTCTTACATGTAAAGACCTAGAAGATGCAAAGTTGAAATGTGCCCAGCTTCTGTTTTGACATGGTCTTCTGTAAAGTACTGCTTTGTGTAATCCAATCTGGCATCTCATCTGTCTAAATCTAAATTTGTCAGATCAAAATCTGAATTTGAAAGAAATTCAAATTTCTGAACTTCTGAAAGGTTCTGCCCTCCTGAAGCCTCAGTAAAGTTCTTAACTGAAACTAGACTTTTCCAGGGAGGAGTTACATGTCAGTTTTCTGAAAACCAATATCCCGCTGCAAGTTGGCCTTGTGGTTATTCCATCAATTCCATATATTCCATCAATTGGATATATAGATATATCTATATATATAACTATATATCTATATATGTAGTGAGAGAGAGAGAGATCTCCAAGTTGCCTTGGATATTGCATCAATTTTCTGTGTACATGGGAAAAGTGTGCTAACTGTTCCACTGCGCAGAAAACTCACACAGATGCTTCACAAAGCCTTCTAGAATGGCAGAAAGCACTTTCCCATCACTCCTAACTGCAGATCTACAGAGGAGGCCTAGAGATGTAACCTAAAGGTGCCGAAGAAGAAAGCAGAGGCATATGCCTACTTCCTATGTAAGTATTTGCCAAGTTTCACATCTGTACAGTCCTGCAAGCTGAGCTATACACAGTACAATAGAAAAATGTACCTGAAAGTCCAATAATCATCCAATTCAAGAACCTTTGAACTTCTGTCCCTGTTCCACAGCCAGTTTGATGTGATCAGTATTAAGCTGAGGGTGTCAGTGGGAGGCAAAGAGTGGGTAAAATGCTGGGAAGTACACAACCCCACATGCATCTCTGCCAGTTTCTAAGAAGGACCAAATCCAGCAACTGAGAAGCAAAACCAGTCTCAACTGAAGGATGGACAGCAGCTTGACAAGGATGCTGGCAGAAACCCTGAACTTGAATTAACTCTCCTGAAACTTCAATGTACTGAAGGTATCTTTCATTTCACCTGTTCACCCACAACAGTACGAAGTGTGTACAGGACAGCACATCTGGATTTGCTGCCAAACAGGTAAATAAATAAATAACTGTATGTTATGTGAACATGACAGAAAAGGGACGAACATCTAAAAAAATAAATCCAAAGGCAGTCATAAACAAGTCATAACCTTGTTTAAGGATGATTTTACTTTTTAATCCTTTTTCCTTTTTGTCTTTTTTGGGGTTAGCAAGGAAGCTAGTTGAGAAGGTTAGAGCTGAAGGATGTTATGTAGTTTGTGTAGGAAATTCTCAACAACAGGAACAGACTGAGGCCATGTTTCAGAAAAGCACAGGAGATAGTGGCTCAATTTTTTTTTTCCTTCTTGCTAAAATTAGTGAGAGAAGAGACAGTTAGGGTGTCTGCCTTTTTGAGGATGTCATTCATGACCAGAATCAGAAGCAGTTGTTAAGATATCTAATGTGTAAATAAGGCAGATGCAATCCTAGCAGCAAAGGTGCTGGATCTGGCATAGTGAGACCAAATAAAGTTTGAATGGTGCAGGAAGAAGCTAAGAGACACAGTGGACTTCATTCCAAGGAGAGAAAGAAACAGTTGTTGTAAATGAAATAAATTAGTGACCCAGCTGGTCTGCTTGCATCTATTTGCTTTTCCCTATGAATACAAAGTATGGCAATACATCTGTTTCCTCTAACACTTTCATTTTATGTGTTTTTAAGGAGATTTCCTGACTCCAAACATAGACTGGATCCATCACTAACTGCTTCTCTCTAATTAGCATTTTACAAGTGCTAGAAAATAAAGGAAGTACCTAATGTTTTCTGTTTACTTTTGAATACTGTATGTTATTTCTCCCCTATAACAGTTATAAGTGGACTGATTGTCTCCTAGTATAAATTAACATTGCTCCAATAAAATCACAGATTCAGATTTATTCCCAGAGAGAAATAAATTTCCCAGAATATTTACAGCAGAGATAATGTTCTTTTTTCATGGGCACCTTGTGGTACAACCCTACACATTGTTCAAGCTATTTATCTTTCTTATTCTCTAAGATATTTCTAGCTTGTGCTCAGAGAAACTAGGACTTCAGGTTCATGGGTGGGTGACATCTAGCCTGTGCTGTTTCCTTTGCTTCTTGAGATAATCACATATTTAGGAACCTTTCTTCTGTTAGAGCCTCCTGTCAGGGTGGAATACGAGCCATGGCGGGGTGGAGACCAGACATCACTGGGGCAGGGACTGAAGGCCCTGGGCTGAGATGAAATGGGCCTCCTGAGCCAGTGGATGGGGTGGGATGTGACTTAAGAACCCTGACAACCTCTGGCAGAATTTTGTTGGTAATCTTTTTGATCTGGAGATGAAGTTTAATTTTATCTTCAGTGAGTCATAAATAGTCACAAAAGCCATCTGACACACAATTAGATTTTGGTTCAATGCAAATGAAAGAGCCTTGGGCCGTTTACTATTTGCTGTGTAGGATGGAACCACCATTCAAAGAAAAGTCTTTTGAGCCTTTTGCTCGCTTAGCAAATTGCCATTGCTATTCCAGGGCACTTAACTGCCCTACTAAAAAATTCTGCACTTTTAACAGACAAAGTGCTGGATGATAATACTACTCAAGAAGAAAGTTGCAACCACATATTGGAAAGGTAAAATTCACACCAAGTTAGATACCATATGTCAGCACTTAGCCAAGTAGATTTTTCACCGGTTCCTTGTGGCATCCTTTCAGCTCTAAGTGCTTTGAGGTCATATTCCCCAGATACTGTCACATTACACTATAAGATGGTCTCATGCACTTGTGAAAGGCCAATGGGCCTGGGCCTTTCCTTGCTTTTTTGCCAGACTTCTCCATGTATATTGTCAGCTTGGTTGCACCTGATGAAAGGAAGGCCCAGACCCAGCCCAGAGCCACAACCAGCAATAATGGAAACTACTCAGCATCATTTGGTCCTCAGGAGCTATCTGTTGGAATATCAGCTGGAGTCAGATAGATCAGTGGGGACTTGTGGGAGGAGACACCCAGGAATGGGCGCATCATTAGGAATGGGAAGAACAATGTCATCTATTATGCCAAGCACATATCCTGAGGATCCAGACCCAGTAAGAACAAGTCCTTCAAGATTTGCTCTCAGGAAAGTCACCTTTCTTGAGCTTGGAGGAGATGGTCCTTCAAAGTAAAACGTCTCTCCTGGATCCCTCTTTTCTCCTAAATTGTATCCCCTGGGTTTCTTCTGAGCGTATCCCTGACAGGTTAGTCTGCCCTTCTGAGTTTAGGCTTGTGATCTTGCTTTTGCCTGTCTCCCTCCTCTCAAGATCCGGAATTTGACCATCTCATGGTCTCTGCACTACAGCCACGGCTGTCCCCTAATCTTCAAATCCCCAACAGGTTGTGATCCACATGGACTATAAATGCATTATATATTATAGCACAGGATAAGCTCTCTGTTACTCATTAGTTGCCTACAGATACAGTGCACACTTAAAAGAAAAATGTATGTTAAGAATAATGTTATGAAACATGCTCATTGCCACTATGTTTAGACAAGTGGAAGGAAAAACATTTCCATAACTGAAAACATTTATGCTAGGCTCCTTAGAAACCTGTCTAAAAGCAATATCAGGATCAAAAGAAATAATTTTAAATGCTTGGAGTCCCAACCAGATATCCCTGACATCTATTTTATAATGTAATAACTGGATGGTTTGTTTCCTAATATTTATTCTCTTTTTAGGAAACAGAGTGCCAATACTTTCAACTTCTGAGTGATACTGTAGCATGTTATCTCTGTCTCTCAGGGCTTCCACCTATTCCTTTTTGCTGAAGCACTGTCCTGCAGTACAGAAGAATTTCTGGGAATGTATTCACTGTTTCTCCACCTTAATTTCTACTAAATTTCTTTTGGTGGAAAAATTGTGAGAATATACTTAATCATAATATTTCTATTTCCTCTCCTGGCAGATGCACATATCTACAGTTCATGGTTCGTGTACTTATGTTTAATCATCAAATATTTTCTAAATTTGGAAAAGCTTTATGTCACTTGCTACATCGTCCAAACTGCTCTCACTAGAAAAATGCAGTTGGAAAGAGCAAATTAACAAACCAGCTGTAAAGGTTGACCTTCTGAATCCACAGGGTTGTAAGAGCTTTCATTGCATTTGACATACGAAATTATTTGAGTGTAAGCCTCAAATGTGCTAAATTTTAACTAGAGTTCTATAGTGAGCCCTCTACCCTGTGGCAGAGTTGAGGAGGTCCCAGCCACACTAAAGAAGTGCATAGTGAGGAATACTCTTTCTCATACTGAAAGTAATGTGCTTTCCAGTGCTGATAGTTGTGAAGGCACAGTGAAGGGGGTTTCCCCTGGCACTGCAGGGCAGACAACCAGGCTAAGGAAAGAACAAAGGGAAAGAGGAAGATTTCTCTGACTGCAGCATTAACCTGAACTTCTAGGCTCTCTTGGATCTAGCACAGACTTGATCTGTGCCATGAACTTGGGCAAATTAATCTCTTCACAGCTGAGACTGACATCACTAGAATAAGGAAGTTAACACTGTGCTTCTAACAGGGTGAAATTCTGTCACGTTAGGTGAAAATATTTACAGGTAAAATGTTTGGAGGGCAATGCTCAGCCTAAGAGCATTAGCTGAGGTATCTAAGGAGTACTTTTACATGGAACTGCAGTGCTTTACTAGACTATGCACAACATGGTATTATAAATATCTATGTTTAACAGACTGTATAAGATTTCAACGATAAACACCTTAAATTCATATTTTCTCTAAACTGCCATGAAAAACAGTACCATTTAAAGGAAAAAAAAATCTAGGCTTTGTTCTCAATTTGAACAACAATCAACCATAAGGCAATATAATTACATAACTCAGAAAAGAGGGCAAAATGAGATAGTGGAAATCTAATATTCAAGAATTACAAGCAAAGCATTTAACTTATTTGTTTGACTATTACTGTTTGTCTTTTTGGAACTGTGGTGTGGAGCTAGGACTATCCCATCCTACGTCTGGTGAACAGTTACAATAACCTACCTGTCATCACAGTTCAAAAAATAACACAACACATGGCCAGCAAGAGAGAGGATATTCACTGCACCATGACACCTTAGCAGAGGTCACATTTGTACAGAATCAGTTAAGTGTGAACACGTGTAATCAGACCACCATGAAATGGCTTTCTGATTAAGTTGTTCTAAGTGAGGCATGGGACACTCTACCCTAATGGTTTCTGTAATCTTAAACTATCCTGGAGCCACAAAGTTTCTGTCACTACAGTCATCCTTAATTACTGCTGCATCAGAAAATACTTATCTTGTCAGTATTGTGCATTTCTCCCTGATGTGGGAGTAACCAGAAGGTATTTTCCTTTCCTAGAGTTATTGAATGAAAAGAGGGAAACTGGAAGTAGTTTGCATGTGGGGTGGCATCCTTTCATCAAATCATTTCATCAGGACGAGACATAGTCATATAGAAAGGGGATTACTTTGCAATTCATGCAACAAAGAATTGGCTCTGACATAGCTGTCCCATAACCTGTAGGAGGCTGTGGCATTGCTAATGAAGTCTCAGTGTCCTTAACCAACTTAAAACCCTGTAGGCTTTTCCATTTTAGAAATTTGTTCAGACTCTTTTGGCATTGAGCAACAGAGACAGGGAAGGTGGAAGTTAAGAGCCCTCAGTGGAACAACAACATGACAAAGCTAATGCATGCTGAGTTCCCCTCTGCCACATATGTTTGGTTTCTTCTACTGAAAACTGAGCATAGGAATGGAAAATGAATATCAGCTGTGATTTCAAGTAGGATGTTGCATACCCCATAGACAGAAGCCCAAGAGCACCCCAGTTTATGCACAGTCCTAAAGCTTTCCCCTGCTGGAATTGTGGGCTTTGCTTTTTTGCTATGCACCTTGTGAAGTGTTTCAGATTAAAATGTGCCCACTGTGCCTTGCCTTCTGTGAAACTACACACTTTCCCTTTTATTGGGCTCCTCTTGTAGTTCTAAAAATGGAATATGGATTAAAAAAATGTCCCCTCTTCACTGTTGACTTGTATTTACAAGGTGCCTTCTGAAAGCTTCCTTACCACAATAAATTACAGCCATTTGGCCCTTGGCATGTTGGAAGATGCATCATGCCAGTAGGCACATCTGACCATGAATTAATGGCTGACCCACTGGATAATGCAGCTTTTTCTGGCATAGAATAAAATCTAATCTATAACATTATATTCATTTTAAGACATAAGTATGCACACTCATACAAATAAACCAACATTGCTAATGCTTTAGTATTTCTAAGAGCTTTTATATTTTTGTTCCCAAAGAACAGGATCCTGTGTAGATTCTCTCATGTCTAAAAAGGGCTCCTTTCACGATACACCCTTTTCTGCGCTGGGAGAGTATAGGCATACCAGAAGGGTCTCTCTCTGTTGTCTACTCCTTATTTTCACTTTGACTGAAACAAGCCAATGTTTCCAAAAGTACTCCAGGATCCCATAGATATATAAATCCATACTGAGATTTCAAATTTGCATTTCTTTAGAAAGTCAGGCTAATTGTGTACTGTGTTGTAACCCACACAAAAGTCTAGGAAGTCAGGCAAAGTAAAAATTGATGCTGAACTTGACTTATTGTTTTGATATTCAGATGTGTGCTAAGTGCAAATAAATTGAAATATTACACAGTCCAACTTTGGACTGTTTGCTCTTAACACATCTTTTAATCTGCTGTGGACAATTCTATCTCTTCCTTTTTAGGAAATGTCTCAAAGATGTAATTTAAACTATCTCATAAAAAGTTCATCACTGTCAGGCAGAGATATGAGCAATTGGGCTTGTGCATGGCTATTTTTTGGATTCTGTGAACTGTTTCCTTTTAGGGGTAAATCTATTGGCACGTCGAACTTTCACTAGTCTTCATTCAAGGGAGGTGAACATATACACTTTTTGGCATTCTATACCTGCTTGTTCCATTATATTTTCTACCAGCATTACATTTATATTACAGTTATTAATTGATAGGTCCCAGCTTTTCAGGTCAGCCAGCTTTGTTTGTTCATTTTTATATGCAAAATATCTGCACATGAAGGAGTCAAAGTAGGGAAGACACCCAATCTGAAATATTGATTTTAGGCATTTTCTTTCTAAAACTCACCCAGTAATCTATTCAATCACATCTCCTGATTAAATCTACATTTATTTTGAATGTGCTTTCCTGTCCAGTTAGGGTTTTCTACTTACAAATTTGTGTATGGTGTAGGAGAGTTAAAAAAGATAAGAAGCTTTTTTCACATTTAGAAAGCTGTGTTACTGGGAAATATCCTTAGACATTCTAACTGAATAAACCAAGAGTTCATAACTTAAGCTGCCAAAGAACACTTTGAAAAGAAAAATATGACATAGTTTTGCTGGATTTCCTTCTCTCCACAATGTAAGATGTTGTTTTAAATAGCATTTCACATACATTCTATAAAACTCAGTGATGTCCAGACTTGATAAAGATAAGGAAAAAGAGAAACAATTAAATATATCAAATCCATCCATAAAGCTGCAACAATTTACACTTGTGAGGGATTCTCACAGTACCAGTTAGGCTTGAGGAAATTAGGATTGCTCTACTGTATGTAAAAGTGTTTGACAAACTGAAAACTGTAGACATGGCCTGAGGATAAGCTGAGTTCACGGTGCTCTGAGAATTTTCTTTTGACTGTGTCAACTCATTTTTACATTGAAATTGCATTTACTACCTGTGGAATGTAGGAAGAATTAACATTTCAATATATATTATCTATATGTCTGAGTTGCTGTCAGAATGCAATCAGAAATAGAGCTCTGTGTGGGAAGCTACATGAGTTTATAATGCTCCAGTGATACTGGGTTTGCCCCCTTCCTCTCTCCTCTAGTTCCTTGTATCAAGGCCACAGTAAAGGACTAAGCATGTATTGCTTCTGGCCACCACCCTTGAGCAATCTAGAGCACAAGGAATGGTTGCAGAAATGAGCACTGAGTTGAGAAATCTTCACAGAATTCACAGTTATATTTCCAGTAATATATAGGTGGCCTTTGAAGTTTCCTAGTTGGCCCAGTTTAGACCATGGATCTGAAATTTAACCATGATATGATCCTACTCTGGAATAATATCATTCAGTGTACCTCAGAAAGAATCAGGTATCTCTTGAATGCATAGATAATCACCACTTGTTTTCTCTGGTAACTTATTCCTCATGTTTATCTTGGGGAAATTTCAAGATGATCTCATAAGTCTTCTTAACCTCATCCATTTATAGGATTGTTTTCCTCTTCTATGTACTGCTGGATCCAACTGGCCCAAATCCTTCCTACAGTAAGTGGTTTACACCAGAGATAATTTTTAATTGTGTTTTATAAATAAATAGTTTAGATCATTGGGTAAGATTACCCGTTAGCTGAATACAGTGAAAAGAATAACTGCTGTTTTTACAGTCTGCCTACAATCACTTACTGTACCAGATGAACAGTTTCTTCTTTCTGATCAGACAAAATATAACAAGGAATTTAAAACCAGCAAATCTAAACCTGGGCATAAAAAGCTGTGGCTCTAATGTTTTACTTCTGTCCATTTAAGATTCATGAAGAGCAAGTCATTTTAAGAAAAGCGACACACCCAAGCAAGGCCTCATTATGTTAGCATGGAAAAGTGGCAGCCAAGCAGACACCTCTCGATCAGCAAAAGGACAGGACAAAGACACTCTGTAAAGACTGTTTTTACCTGTTCTGACTGGTTGGAAGGAGTTTCATCAATAGCATGAGAATACTAGACAATGAGAGAAGCCTAAGATAGAGTCTCTGGATGTAGAATAACAGAATGAGTATTGTAGGAACTGCTTATATACAAAGGCAAAGTGTTTTTGCCAATTTACTTATTAATACAGCACTGCAAAACAATGTAGCTTTGTAATTATTTTTCTATGTTCCTAAGATGTCTAAGAACCCATATCCTAGGAGAAACTGCTCTGAGGAAATGGTGACAAATCCTTCATTAAAGGTAGATTAGATCTGAAAAAAAATAGATCTCAAAAAAAAATTTTAAATGAAGACTTTACAACTGTTATGAAAACCCCAACTATGCTTCCTCCTCCTCACTCTCTCTCCTCATTTGTAGAAATAACAAAAAGATCATTAAAATCAGAACCTATGTTCCTATAACACTTACTGTAGGAAATCAAGCAAATCAGTTTTGTATTTAGTTATTAATGCAGTGAGATCTGAAGCTTTTCCTTAATCCTATAAGTAACAAGTTCCAAATGCAGTAAAGCCAAGCCCATTTTTCTCTTGCTCACAAGGGAGTCTGGACTCATTTAATTGTTCTTGTGGAATTCATCTGCTATGTGAAGTTCTGCTCACTGCTGGAGAGCAAGTGGCTGGAGTTACTTCAGTACATGTTTGTTTGTAGACTAGGTCTTAAAAAGATTAAACTGCAATAAAGTCCCATGTTATAGACCCTTTCATAGCAAGGTCAAACCCCATCTTAAACCCTTTGTTTCCACTGCTGCTGTCACAGCTCCAGCATTTCACTCTTGTAGAAGCTTTCTGGTTTTTCCATTCTAAAATAATTAAGGGTCAGTTTGTACCCTTGTGCCAGTGCTGTCTTTTACCCTAAATAGCTTTTTCTCCTTGTGTTTACCCCTCTTCACCAGTGTATTTGTCATCAGTTTTCATTTTCTCCCTGGATCTTAGTTTTGCTAGACTAAACAAGCTGCTGTATTTCAATCTCCTAAAAGGCCTTTCATTCCCTAACGATCCTTCCAGCTCTTTTCTGCAAACATTCTGGTTTAAGTTCATCCTTCCTGTACACAGATGACTGTGCAATTTTCTAAAAGAGATTTCACTAGTGTTTGGGCTTCCCAATTTGCGCTGGTAGACTCTGCTGGAGTCTCCTATGTCCTGCATGAAGTGAAAAGCCTCTACAGACTGCAAAGCACTGAAGTGTGATGCTACTGCTGACTTCTATTGCAAAATAGAAAGTGTGTCATGTAGTGAACCAGTTAGGGGCTACAATACCTGAATTCCTGAACTTGCAGATTTCTGTCTTCAGTCTTACTTCTTAAAGGGAAGTCAAGCCTCAGTCCTAAAGAGACATTATTTGGAAACCCACTAGCACGGAAGTGCTTGAAAGAACCTAAAAGTTGTTGGGCATTTGTGTGAATTAGATGTGTTTCCACAGCACTTCCCTCTCCTTGTTACAAGGCCATGTTTGTGTGCCCCTCATTTCCAGTTGGCTGTTCTCAAAGCAGTGGTGGATTTTACTTTGATAGAAAGCTGGAGGGGTGTGCATTTGAAAGGAAGACCCTGTAGACCTGCTACTATCCACCAGCTATTAGTACAGATGCTGCCTGGCTGCACATCCTCCTGCACCATGACCCAGACTGCAGCAGCAGAACAGTTGCTTCTCTGCTTCTCCTGTTACAGAAGCTGTTGTCTTCAGTAAATCCTCATGAAGTAATAGCATGAACCTGAGCTACATCCCACCTGCACATCCATGGGAGCAAGAAATCTCAGAGAGTTTTTATGCAGTTTCCATCTCATCCTTTATTAGGATTAATTAATTATTATTCATAAGGTGTTGTGAGGTCCCACAGATCTGGGAAGGCTGGAATCTGATACAGCTCAGCCACCACTCAAGGGTCCTCCTCAGGGCTGGGGGAAATGGAAACACATCAGAAACGAAGCCACAGTGGCTATGAACAGGGTGGATATAATTCTCATTTTCTGAGAGATCCTCATTGCCTGACAAAATTTCTGATTTTTCATGCCACTGTGAAGGGGGGAAAAAAGCCTGTCTTGCGTGTATCTAGGCAGATGAAGTTGCAAAATCTGGTGAAAACTCACTGGTGTTTACAGTAATGGCAAAACTCCTTTTGATTTTCCTTGGGCCCAGATGACCTTGATGTTAACCATAAGGTATAATATCACAGCTTCTATTTGTAATCATCTTTTGTAAAGCAAAAAATTCTGCACATGGCTAATTACAATGGATTTTAATAGCTATAATGCAAATATTATCACAGAGAAGGTGAATTATAGCAATATGTGACAACTGAGCAGGAGATCTTCAGCTGCTGAGAACTGCCATGGCTTAGCTGAAATACTATTTTGTTAGCAAAGAATGTTCCCCACACATTTAGGATATATGAATAGTGAAGGTGTAAGAAACTTTAAATGTGTGCGAAGCAACTTCATGATTCACTTTGGCTGAGCACTGAGAAGCTCCAGCTTCTCATGTATTGCAGAAATTCTCCAGAGAAACTGTCAGAGAAACTGAACAACGTACTCAGGGTGTAAAATGCATCAACTTTGAAAGAATTGAAGCCCCTGTTGTATATTATGGTCACAAGCTCAGTCCCACAAGCAAAGAAGTAATGTGAAAAAATTACTGGAAACTCCTATTTAAAACATGACACCTTCCAAAATAATTTCTACAGGCAGTAAGAATTAATGCACTGTGAACAAAGCAGAGTTTCCTCTATAAATGTTTAAAAAGGAAAAAAAGGTTCAGCACAAAAAGTCTGCAGTTAAATCTGATGATTTAGGCATTTTTCTTTTTTAAGTGTTAATAATTTATCAAGAGCTAAAAGTGTTTTCAGAAGAATAACTCCATGCTCACTCATTTTGAAGCAACTTCGGGTTTTTCCTTTTGTTTTTAATTTGTTCTAGTTGCATTCCTTCTGAGTGGGAAAAATAAACCAAGTGTTTCTAAGATATAAATAGTTGAGGATGAGATGAGTAATTACGTGAGAAGAAACCAGAGTTGATTAGTGATAGATCTAAGTGACATTGCAATGAAATCCATTCTTTCCTACTAGCTGAGCATCGAGGAGGTGATGATTTTATAAAACAATGCTCCATAAAAATACAATGCATTGCAGAACATTGTTATATCTCCCCCCAAAATAAAAAGTAACAACAACAACAACAAAATTACCTTTTATTTTTCAAAAGACATGCAAATTCTGGCACATTCGGCCATTTCAAGAGTTTTTCCAGGTGTTCTTTCTACAATTTTTAACCGTAGGAAAACAGCCAGCCCCACAGTAAATAAGGTTTACTTTTCTCCATGTGTCACAAGCTCTCACTCACCTGCCTTCTTTGGAACCTGCTCCCTCTCAGCAGTAGGAATAGTATCTGGTACTGACACATTTTTCACGTTTGACACCCTTCTTAGCACATTTTTAATATTTAGGTTTTCCTCTCTCCAAGCATAAAAGTACAAAGCAAAAGCCTATCAAGGAACCAAACAGTTTATGCCTACTGTGTAATTCAATGGTAATAATGCTTACATTCTTCTAATATAATCAGTAAATAGATATAAAAACATGTAAAATGTAAACGTTGATACATGTAAAATGTATTAATACATGTAAAATATAGATGTATATATATTAGTGTAATTTAATTAATTGGTTATTTAGATAAGTTTTGTTAATCTCCATTAAAAGAATTATAAAGAGACAAGTATTGAAATGAAACACAATGGCTCTACATGGTCTTGCCATATTCCATTTTTACTTTTACTTCTTTGTAGACTCAGAATCAACGTGTCTATTACAGTGAAATAAAAGAGCTTAAATGAACTGAAAAGAAATTATTAAGGCTCCTTGATCCTCTTTTGCCATCTGCCTGCTTCACATACTTACATTTTCCTTCAGTGTGAAAGATCTGTTCTATTCAAGTGTATATTGTAAGCCATTTTATATTTCTGATGGAGATAATATTTTACAGGTTAAAACCAAAAAGCATGTCTGAATTTAAAGGACCAAAGCCAAATGAGGGAAATAACACATGATTGTTGATGGGGAAGGGAGTCTCACTTCACCTGGTAGGAGAATGAAACTCATTGATAAAACCTGCATGCCCTTCCTTGGTATTTTACAACTCTTTTGTAAAGTTAGGTCCAGGGAACAGGGGAAGGACTGATGGCTTATTATTCCTGAGCCATAGATTGCTAGGAGAGCCCTATCTACGCTACTTTTACTGCTACCAGATTTGACAGAATTTCCTTAGTGCTGATGAACTTGCTTATTCAAGTAGAACTTATTTGAGAAGCTGTGTTAGGTATCTCAGCATTTACATATGGGTTGGGTGTCCACCCAACAGCCTTTCCTGCATGTAATTATTTTGGTGAAACAGTCTGCTTCTAATCAGAACAGTAAGAATGATAAACCTTTTAAAAGTATATCAGATTTGAATGACCTTTCAATTCTCAATAGTGCTGCAGTGGAAACTCCTCTGTTTTCCTTTTTAAGAAATGTTAATCTAGATTAATTTATCTCATAGAAAGATCATCACAAGGAAAAAATAGATTGGACAATAGAGGTCCTGCAACCTCAGCTGCACAACTGATGTGAATGTCGAACCTATTGATACAAATGTCAACATGAAACAATAAAATCAAGACTGGAAATGCTGGAAGGTTAAATGTAAAAATAGAAATTTTAATCTCTAAACCAAGCCAAATACTTCTGCTACGTAAAAGGACTGTTGAAACTATTCAGTAACACAGGAGCACTGGGTGAAACAAGCTCATGTTCATTTACACTGCCTCCTGTCATTGTAAAAGCAGACTGAGAGAGAATATACAGATGGAACTAAGTTTGGAATGATTACCTGCTGAACTTGTAAAGGAAGGATTGTGCCTATCTAGAGAGCTGGTCTCTGGGAAAGTTCGTGCTTACCTTGGATTTCTGCCGGAAGTAAAGTCTCCTTGCCATTCACAGCAACACTTTCCTTCTCATCTGAAATGAAGTTGACTGCAAAGGAAAGAGACAAATAGTAAAGTTAACAACTTTTGTCAGTAGGAACAAGTACAGCAGTTAAAAAGACCCTTGTAAGTGGCTTTCTGTCCTCTAACCCAATAAGGACTTCACAGCTTGTGCTTCTTTTTTATCTTAGTAGCAGAAATATTGCAGATATGTCAACCAGTCCACCCCACAGCCTCATTGAAGCAAAACTGGTCTCCTTAGCAACAACCTTTGAGACACAAAAAGGAAATTTCTCCATCTGTCTGACCTGGAGGCTCAAACCCTCCCTCTGGGGACCAGCTGCCCTCTTTTGTCTCTAGCTTCATTTGTAAAACATTTTAGCCTTGATCTGTGTTTATATTGACAAAAAGAATCTGTATAAATTAATGAGGAAAGCTCAGCTGTATAAACCTGCTGGCTGCCTCTGCAAGAGCCAGACGTAACAACACTGAAGACAGAAATCTTCATCATTTTCCTTTAATGCATAGAGACAAGTAAACTGGCGTTATTGCTTGTCTTCAGGAGTTGTCACAAACAAGATGAAGCAGGTACTTCCACATGGACAGCCAGCAAAAGCCACTTACATTCTCTCTTCTGTGAACACCTATAGTTTATTGGACCTGACTTCAAGACCAGTCCTGAAAATACTAACTATTGATACTAGGTGACATTTGTAAAACCTTGCAAGATCAGGGTACCCAGCATATCTGCCTATTACATCCACACCAGCCTACTGCAACATGAGGAACTAGGTCAATATGCCAGTTCTGCTACTGGCTTTTATGTGGAAAAATTTACTAGGTCATTGAATTTCTACATTTTTTTTTTCAGTTTTTTTTCCCTTTTTTGCAGCTGCAGTGTAAAAAGAGCCCAAGAAAGCAAGAGTAAATCAAAATAGTCACACTGCCATGCTCTGGAAAAGCCTTTTAAGGAGCAGAGCTGAATGTCACCTGTATCTATTTGTTTAGCTTCCAGCTGGTAAAAATAAGAAGTAGCACTAAAAGCAGTTGATGATGCTGCCCATAGAAAAGCTCTAGTCCAAGGAATGCTGACAAGGTTACAGTAGTGGCTGAATGACCAAACAGGCTGAAGGTACCTCCTAACAAGGTGTCAGTGGAAGTTTAAAAGAATGGTCCTTGCTGATGCCTTTTGCTAGGGCTTCCCTCAGTGTTGAAGCGTCTGCTGCTAATAAATGGGTACTTCAGAAAAGGAATGGCACAATGAGCTATCTCCAGTTTTGATGATGCATTGCACTGGCTGGTTTGCATGGCAGTGAGGAAGCCTGGTCCAATGCCAGGCTTGATGGAAAGCTCTTGTGCATATACATGTTTATACTCTGGTTTGCTTTCTGCCCCACCAAGTGACTGAGGGAGCCAGTGCCTAGGATCAAGTTTGTTTCCCTTGGTGGGAGCACAGCAATAACATTCAATGTGCTTCTTGTCTCAATATGCTATTGCTTCACCTCCTGAGAAGACCAACAGAGCAGTCAAGTTTATGGACCTGCTTTTACCTCCATTTCTGCCTACACTGTTATTCATGAGGTGGGAACACAAGGCAGCTTACGCAAATCTTCCACTGTGTAAATCATTCAGGCCCTAAAACTGCATGCTAAAATGCACCTTGGAAGTTAGAACATCTAAAACTGATATTGAGGCGGAATCACTGCTCTGCACTAAAATGGTTTTGTTAAGAATGCAAACAAGCTAGTATTGACTCAAGACATTTTCATCTGTGACTTTACTTGAAGAAAAAGAAAACATGCAAATAGTGCAAACAAACATCAGAGCTAAGCAATTTCATTACGGTGATTATTCAGCAGAGCTCTGGAAACCTTCTGTCTACTCTAGCTCCTAGATATTAACACAAGCAGCAGACTAAACATTTGTACCCTGTTTGTACTGCCAGCTGACAAATGAAGGTAATTAATGGGCAGCTAGAAGGTGGAAGAGTCTGGAAAATAGCAAAACTTGTAGTCCTGAAATACATAGCGGTGATGCCAGAATATTGATTTAATTCCATTACTGTTGCTAAGTAATCCTGTATAGTTTTACATTATGTATTGATGTTTACAGCTTATTATATTTTCTTATTTCTGTTCTATCAAATTTTCCCTTTGAACATTTCTTTCTAGCTGGACATTAGACCAAAAGAAATATCCCATATCAGGTGCAGCTATTCAAGTCAACTGGTGATAGGACTTGACACTTGTCAGGTCTTTTTAATTTAGGTTTCAATTCTCTTTTTTGGGTAACATTGACTCTGACAGTAGATAATTACAATGAATATGCTTAGTGAAATCAAAATCAATGACACGTCTGTATTTGCTCTTTGGGGAAATTGCCAACAGAGGTAAAAAAAGATTTTCCAAATATTCTTTTGGAAGTGGCCAATACTAAATGAAACTGGAAAGGAAAAGATTTATGACTGTATAGCACTTGCATTACTGTGGCCTGAATACTTTCTGCAAAATCCATAGTCATGTAAGGTGAACTAAATATATTAGCTTCAGCTGCAGAATTTCTTCCAAATTCACAGTTTCTACAGGCTGCTTTTGGCATCTGCTCTTCAGTGGAATCAGGGAATGCACACTCCAGCTTCAGTTTTCAAGTCAGCTTGTTAGAAAACATAGGGGTTTTCACAGTCATTCAAGGCAATCAGCCTATGGCTTGCTAGGTACAGAGGATAGTTTGTGGTATAAAGGGATGGTTATAATGGTCTGGCCTGACTTGACCTCCTGCCTCTCCTATCTGGCAATTTCCATGGTTACTCCAAAAACGTCAGAAGAAAATATTTTTTTATAAGGACAACAGCTGAAATTTAAGGAGTGCAAAATATGCTGAGTTTTACATGCCTGTGGTAAACTGCTGCAGTGGTTACATACCTCAGTGTTAAAAATGTATTTTATTTCCTGTTGTAAATTTGCCGATTTAAACTTCAAGCGCTGCATTTTGCTATCCCTATGCCTTTATACTAGAAACTCTTCAATCTGCCTTTAGCACTGTTAAAACCCATTCTGTCTGTGGGGTGGGAAGAAGGATAAGAGCAATGCTAAAAGTCAATTTATTTGCTCTCTCCAATTTCCAGGAAAGGCATAAAAAGATAGACTGAATTAGTTGCTAAATTTTATCACACCCCAAAGAGCTTTCTGATACTATGCCAATATGAACACTCCATTAGATTAATCCATATCCAGGTTATAATGCTTTCTCCTGCACAGCATTTCTCTCATGGTTTTTGAGTGATTTTAAAGAAAAATATTCACATTCCACATGAGAAAAGTTACAGGAATTTGTTTCAGTGTGTTGCCTTCTACAGGGAAGCTAACATTCCTCTCCAGAAGGATGTTTCTTAGAACAAAACCTTGGGGATGTGCACATCTAGGCACTGTGGCAGGTTCTAGTTTTCATTCAGATAAGAGGCTCAGGCTGCGTTTAAACCATTTTATCATAATGGTAAAATCAGTTCCTAAATATTATAAAAGTAATTCCTGTCCTAGGAACTTTTTTTTGACTTATAGAGGAGAAGGCTCATTGTTAGTAGTCCTTTTGAGAAGGGAGAGGAATGGTGATGGATGCTTGAGCCAGGTTCCAAAATGCCAGCAGCACTTGGTTGGCACATAGCAGTGACTGAGGGGGAAGGCCTGGCAATGCCAGGCTGATATGGCAGGGTTTCAGAGTTAAAATAGAACAAAGAACAAAGAAATTCAATAAACTGAGAGGAGACAATCTCTTCACCCTCTTCCGTCTTGCCCTGTTGTTGGCTGCACACCTCCTTTCTTACACCTACTCTGGCACACTTTGGGCCCTGCTGTGATCTAATTTAATTCTAGAACGGCAGAGAACTATTTAATTTTTCCCAGTGTGTTTTTCAGGTGGGATTTTTTTGCCATTTTACTTAATGGAGTTGGCACATAAGAAGAGCTCTGGCAATTACCAGTGTGTTGGTGAGGAGGGGGCAGGAGGCAGGTGAACACACACCCCACCTTGGCAGCAGTGAGCTAGAGATCAACCGGCTGTGCTTTTGAAACCATACTCTTCAGTTTTAATCAGAATGTAAAAAATCCATGTAATACCTTGAAATGGAAGGATGTGTCATGATCCAGAAGGCAGCAGTATGGTGGGAGCCTGGAGAAGCCAGGGCTTCATGAAGCAAGGAGATAGGGAGAGCTGAGGGTGTCCCTGAGGGCTCCCGCTCTTTCTGTGAGGGCCCTGTTGTAGCACTTGCCCCTTCCCAAGGCGAAGCAGAGGCAGCTCCAGAGCAGTCCCACGCACAGCAGTAAGAATATTGTAATGGTTTGAGGGTTTAGGGTTTTTTTTACTTATTAATTTGAATTTCCATTCTTTCCTTCATTTGCTTTTGAGTGGTCTGCCCACAGCTCAGTGTGTGCCTGCTGAGGCACAGCTGCCGCACAGCTCATGGCACCAAAGCATCAGGTCCCACTGTGGCACCTGGGTGTCCTGGCAGGCTCAGGAGCTCCAGCATGGCCTGCATGCCACCAGGAGCTGTGGCATGTCCTGTGTGCCACCAGGAGCTGTGGCATGTCCTGTATGCCTCCAGGAGCTGTGGCATGTCCTGTGTGCCTCCAGGAGCTCTGGCATGGCCTGCGTGGCACTGATACCCCCTCAGCCCAGCTGAGGGGCCTAGACAGCAGCCCACTGCCACGCTGACTCCATGGGTGCAGCCCCGCAGCCCCAGGGCCTGGCTGAGGTGTTGCAGCCTTGGGAAGCTCTGTTTTACCGTGTGGAAAAAAGCCAAAATTCCTGTGCACATGCACATCAGGTCTGTGAAAGGACACGTGAGATGGGAAGGCTGCTCAGGCCTCATGGGTGGTAAAGCTGGCAGCCCTAACATCACACAGGATCTGAGGGACTTGGGCAGTGGGTCTGGATTTTAATGACAGATTCCAGCCACATGTACAGAAACGTTGGGAATTGATTCAGACTTTAGGTGGTTATTTTTATCTTATGTTTATCATGTTGACCTGCTGGGTAAAAAAATAGGACTTTGTACAAGAAACACATAGTTGTATAATGTAAATGACTCCAAAACCATCCCATGCTATACGCGTAGCTGCTACAGAAAGACTGTCGGATTGGCTATTGAAAATAGAAATTATTTACATAAATTGCAGTATGGAATTCTGTGCATCTTCTTTCTTTTGTTCTGTTGCTATTGCATGCTTAAATTGAAGACGTACATTCCTGGACATTTTTCATTTCTTCTCTACTCTCTTCTGTGTGCCACTACTTATTTAGTGTCAGTCTGTTGTTTCCACAAACTTGATGATTTTGAGCTAAAAGACCTATACCATCATTCACCGTCACTTGATATTTTCTTAAATCACTGGGCACATTTAAAACTGTCTATAACCACAGTTGCAGCAGAGAAAAAATCCTAATTATAATATCCTACATAAATACTTTGATACAGTACAGTAGCTCTAAGTCATGTGTAAAATGGCCACTATTCAGCTCTGTGGGTCTAGTGATGAAACAAACCATGAAAATAAAGTTGACTAAAACCAGAAATGAGAAAGAATAGAGTTCTCATGCCAGCTGAGATGAGAAAAAGATAGGGTGTTATTTATGGACTGAAGTTTTTACCCTTCCTTGGATCCTAATGTACTCAGTGCCCTTTGCTGCAGAGCACTGCTGCCCTCACAGCGCATGTTTCACTAGTATTTACAAACCACCTCCATATGTTTTGTAATGATTTTTAAAAGTAGAAATACCACACCATTATACTTGCAATCCAAATCTATCTCTGTTAAATGAAAAATGAACATTATAAACCCAGGAGCAGTTGATGAGCAACCAGAGATTAGCTAACATTTATTTTAAAAATTATTTCAAAGCAATTTTTTAGTTTTCTAAATTGAACAGTGAGAACGTGACTACTTTAGGACATTTTCTGTTTTCCAAGTAGTAACAGCACCTTTGTCTGGACAGACTGTGAAGAAAAAGACCAGGTTGATGGAGAGTCAGGGCTGTCATAGCCCTCTGAAGTGTTGGCAGGCCTGCCTGAACAAGGCTCACACAAACTGAATTGGGTTGGTAATCATGGGAGCTAAAAATTGGTAATTATTTTCATTTGTGAAGTTCTCAGGCTTTAGTGTATGTGTTTTCAAGGTTTTCTCTGCAGTCATAACGGCCATAAACATAAGGGAAAGGAAGGTACAAGTGCAGTTAATACAATATAGGAAATTACTCTGGAACTTAGGGCTGGAAACACCCTTCATGTTTGGAAGGTCTTAAAATAAAAGTTATGAGACTTGGCAATGCTGGGGAATGGTCTGTTGAATTCCAAATCCTTTGCAGGAAATGCTGTGCAGGTAGTGCTCTTTATCTGGCTCGAGTTCTCAGCTACTATTGCTATCACCAAGTAGGTAATGGATATGGTGGGAAAAAAGATTCTAAAGAAATGCAGGTTGTAAATGGCTGCTGTTTCTGCCAAATGTTGCTGCAAGAGCAGGACCTGTGCACAAAGTCCTGCACATACTTCAGTTTATGAGCAGGGGCACAAACCATTTGCTCTGTGTATCCTTACCCATGTTTTTGTAGCCCTTCCTATGTGCTGAGTATGTCTCTAGGATACTTCATCTTTTGCGGCCTGACATGAGTCTTAATTTACCATTTACTTGATCTTCTAATTATTTGGAAACTAGATGGTGTCTTCAATATAGATTTTTTAATGCTATACACTTTATTTTGTGGCTTTAAAAGCCTCAGTAAAATATTTGGACCTTTTGAATAGCCTCTGATTCCCATCTTAGGTTTGTGTCTGTTTTTTCTTGCATGTTCCATGAGGGCAGGTTGTAACCAAACACAATGACTGTGATTTGTCTCTTGCCATTAATAGAGTAAGTAAAGGATAAAATTATTTACAATCTAACTACTTTGTACACACCTGCATTTAAAAACACAGACACCTCTTTTAGCCAAGATAGCTTCTCAGTTGTAGCTTGAAGGAAGTTGGGGAGGAAACAAGGAAAATAGTAGAGATGGGCATTTATCATGTCATGCCTTTCCTGATTCTGTGTTCTTCTGTAGGAGTCTACTACCCTGTGCTGGCAGAGATGGCTTTCTGTGCTTAGGAGACAGTGGATCTGACCCAAAATATCCATTCTTGAGCTTAAAGATCGAGGGCACTCTGGCCCTTGAGGAGACATTATTTAATACCAGAATAAATACTGACTGCACAGTAAAACTGAAAGAGTTAAGTTTAATTTAGCTTCTTTTACAAACTGCTTCTTAAAGGCTTTTCTGTTTGCTCATCTCCACTGGATCTTAAACAGAGACATTTTGTTGCTACGGAAAATAGTGAGCAAGCAATAACAAATGCTTCCTCACATAGAAGCAAAGCACCCTGTTAACCATCAGCCATACAGATATGACTGAGAGTGGAAAAGAAAACATGCGGGAAAATATGAAACCAGTTCCAGCTTTCGTTCTGTTCTTAAGTGAAATAAAGCCTCACTTCTTTCTTTCAGCACAGCACAGTGGCATTCATATGATCTTGGAGAAGAGGGTCATTTGCTGATAGCAGTTTCACTGTTTAAGGATACCTGCCACAGTCATGAGTATCTGTCTGAAACAAGAGATTTTGAAAAGCGTCACCAGAGTTACACTGCACATATGCACATTTTACACTAAGCCAAGAAGAATAAGGGATTTTTCTTCCATTATCTTCTTAGTTCCAAGAAAATTTCTTCACGAGACATATGTGGGAAAATAATACCTTAAATGTAGTCAGACTTCATCTTGCCTCCAGACTCTGCAAGGATTGGAGAGATATAAATTAGAAAAATTTGACGTTTGCCTTGATCTTTGCTTTGCCACCTAAGATGCTTTCCAGGGTCAGCCTTGAAATTCAACACAACACCATTCTGTAAGAATAAAGCCAAAGGCACACAGTAGAGCTATTTTAGTTTTTAAAGTATTACTGTTACAGCTTTTTAAAAATAGTCACATAGGACCAAACCTATTTTTAAACAACTGAATTTTTAATTCCTAAGTATTTTCTTCTTTTTTTCATCTATCTGGAATTTTCTTTTATGATGTTCTTGACTAAGCAGAGTTACAGTCAATTCTCATTCATACAGCACACTGAAGACAACAGAGTAAGTCTTTGTTTCAAGGGGCCATTTGTATTGTGACAGGCAAAGAACAGACCAGTTGCATTGTTGTTTTTACTGAAGACAGGCAAAACCAGACCAAATCCTATAGCACACACTCAAGCAAAACTCCAAGAGAAACTTTGCCTCAATTCATCTAAGAATAGTCAGAAATGGACTTTAGCAGTTGCATATTCCTAAGCTGCATTGCCTGAAGCTGAGGAGGTCTTGGGATATTCCCATGATTCTGGTTAGAGTCAGTATATGAAACATCAGATTAATAAAAGACTTTTACCAATTAGTCACCACTCTGTATGCAAACAGAATCCTTTTCCAGTGAGTGATTTAGACTAAGTTCAAGTTTATAATTCAGTTTATAATTATAATCCTTTAATTCAGTTTCCTGCAGCAGAAGTATCAATTATTCATCATTACTTACCAGGAAGGAAATGTACCTGTAACATAGCAAGATGAGCCTGTATAGAAAGTAATGTAGACTTCTTTGGACATCGAAAACATGCAATAATATTTTACTTCTCCCTTGGTAGGGAATCAAAGAGGGCCTTGGGTACTCCAGTTCAAACCACATCACAGTTGAAGTGTCCAAAGAGAATCTAAAATTTCAGATTCAGCCACTGCTATGTAAAACAATGCCACAGGAACATTCCCATGTCAAAACCACAATTTTTATAACCAGCTGAATAGCTCTTTCAGGCAATGAGCAATCAGGTCAAATATATACCTTATTCCAACTAAAACAGAGATGCACTGTATTATCTGTTCATGGAGAATACTTAGCCTAGACTCTAATCTCTAGAAATTGGCATAATTTGAAGGCACTTGAGAGAACAAACACTCAAATTACAGACTGTTAAAATAGGAAATATGAATGGATTTCTACTGGCACACTTCGTTGGACACTCTTGCAGTTATGCTGCAGCCCAAATATAAATGCTTTCTGTAATAGCTTGAGAGCCATGAAGGGTCATGTTTTCTAAGATGAACTGAGATGAGGGCTGAAGATCTAACCTGTAAAAGCAAAAAGAAGGGGAGGCCTTGGGATTAGGCTTTCTAGTCATGTGTACGGAAGGCTCTTCTGTGGGTGTACCAGATGGCTATAGAGACAGAGCTGGCTTTACATGGGGCAGGGATAGAGGTTGGGTCCCTGTCTTCTGTTCATGTCTTGAGCAGCTTCTACCAGGGGGAAGCTCAGTTCCTCACTAGCAACTGTGGTCACATTCTTCAGTACTGTGTTGGGTTTAAAAGACTTTCTAGCTGTCTCTTACAGGGCTGATTTCACTGTGGGGGAGCACATAACACCAGGACTATCTTAGGAAATAGCACCCTATATTTAGATATCCAAATGCCTTAAAATGAAGCTGTTCTCAATAGAGATAGCAAAAGATGCAAATTTATGCACTTTAGCAAAAAGCTGAAGAATCATCTTCCATCTGAAAATCCTTTGTTTTCTCAAATCTTACTCAGTGGTGTCCTTGGTCACTTTTGCCACCAGGACATATAAGAACTCCAATTTTAATTTGTCATGCTATCCATTGCAAGACTGAAAACAAAAAAATATTTGTCCCAATTTTTCCTTAAAGACAGTGAAATTTCAAACACCTTTTCAGTTAGCTGTTCTCAAGACAAATAATACACTAGAAATTAGAAAAAAATATGTGCTCAGAAAGCATAAGTTTTGTTTAGATCACTTTAAATTCACTTCTCAAGCTGTAGAGAAGAAATACCTTTCCTTTGTAGGTAGGATCTCTGAATGTAAATATCAAGTAATGATGAAGAGTGTATTTTCTTTTTAAAACCTCACAGCTTGGGGAAATCTTGCTTAAAATTTTGGAAGGCCTTGAACTTCTCCAACTAGCACTGTCTGTAATTTCTGGTGGAATTCCCAAGGAGGGAAATGAATGTGTCCATGTCCTTTGGTGACAGGGGAGGAATTCAGGGGCTGAATTTCCTTCACATAAAGCTGTGCTCCCAATCCTCATTCCAAAACATCTACTGCTAGAAGAAAGCTGTTTGAATGGTGTTTCAGTAATTTTGAATAATTCAGGCCTCCATGTTCTGAACTCCAGAGCGATCTGAGGTTTGAAACTGGGACATTAAAGCTAAAGTAATATAAATGGAATTACACGTGTGCTTTCCAAGATCTGGAAGCCTGCTGCCCTCCAGGTCTCTAGCTTATTCAGGAAATGATCTTTTTTTATAATGTTGACATTCCCATATACAAATGAAAATCCATAGTGTTTCCCAGACCTGACACTGAAACACACACAAAAGGGAGAAGCGGGCTCAGAATGAAATAAAGTGCTAAAGGAAACAAGAATAATAATCTTGAACTTCACTTATTGTGCTTCTTTAAATCTTTGTTTGGCAATGTTTCTGTGGAAAGATTGAAGTTAAATTTTTCACATGTTTAACACCTGGTTAAACACCATGTAAACCCATGGCAGTGGCCAAATACACCTCATTAAGGAAAACTTGAGACTACTGTCCTAATGAAGCTCCAGATTTTTCTATGCATTATCATGAACTGACTTTTTAGAAGCTTTTCCAATAAAGCATCTGTCCTGATTTCGTGTGTCCAGATTAAGTGAAATACATGTTATTGAAAAACTACCTCTGGCTGTGATTCTTTGTATCATTTGAAAATGTGTTTCTAATATTGCTGTTTGTAGGACAGCAGAGGGCAAATGTTTTTACAAAGTAAACCAAGAATGTTGATGCTGTAAAAGGGAATTCTTCTTGACAGCTGTCAGTATTTGGTCCTGTGGCTGATATAGCATTCCCTTTTTTGACTTACTTTGTGTACTTATTTTCACCAACATCTTGGAGGTATTCTGGCTTCATATCTGCTGCAAGGTGCTACAGGCCAAGTATCTTTTACCTCCCTGCTACCACCCCCAGAGGTCAGAAGTTCATTTGGAGCATTGAAGCAGCCTGCTTCTGTAACAACTGGTGAAACAAGATTATGTTAAGCATAAGAAAGCAGTGTTGATTTTACTAGAAACTAGAGAGAAGAATTAAATGAAACTAAAGTGGAACAGAAGAAACTTTCCCGTATCTGACAGCTTCACAAAGTCTAGCTCACCAGGTTACAATCTCATGGTTATTACTGATACATTCAAGCACACTAGAAAAATGTATCAGTGCTTATCTGACCTTTCTTCTCATAATATGCTTCACAGATCTGTTACAACAGGAACTTGAGCCAGCAGCAGCTTCGGGGAAGAACAGTTCTGGCAGTCATGAGCAGCAGGGAAATGCTTCACCTTTTGAAGCTCCCTTCAGCTGAGAAAACTCTCCCTTGTTAGGATAACTGAAATCCAGTTTTTTCCAGTGGCAGGTTGTGTTAAATATATTTAAAGGACACAAACCCCAAGCAACTGTTTCAATAGCTGCAGTTTGTGGCTAATTCCACTCAGTGATGACAGCATTTCCAAGCCTTTGTGTGAACATTTCAGCTTTTTGCTAGATGTGTTGGAATAGTTGTCCTTATGAATTGAGAAAAGGAAATCTTCAGCTTAGCCCACACACACACTTGCACTTCTCTTTATGGAAGCTCCACTGATCTGTCACTGGGGAAATACCTTACTCAAAGAAGAGAAACAGAATTATTCTTTCAATACTGTTATTCAGAATTAGGTATATTGTATTTAAGTATGTCGAAGATTGCTGCTGCCATAAGGCAGGAAAACGTGCAGGCTGAGGCTGGCTGATCAGAGCAGAATTTGATGTACATGTTGCTACATTGCAGTCTTTAGTATAAAATGTAAGGATACTCTGCCATCAGATTGTCATTGCTTTTAAATTGGATTGTGATGCTTCACCAAGGGTTTGACATTCCTTGAATTTCTTTAGTTAGTGACTGCAAGAAAAAAAATTGGTTGTCAGAACTAGGAGTATAAAAGTTGGTCTCATTCTAGAAATCTGCCAACTTCAGGTTCAAAAGCCTGAAGAAAAATCAGACACGCAGAAGCACAAATCATGGATGGGAAGTGCGAGGGCAGCCATTACACTGTTTCAGCATGCACAAGGCTCAAATCCGCTTGAAATTTTGCAGGATTGGAGTAAAGTTGGTGACCTAGGATATTCTTTAATACTGACACATGAATAAAACTGTTCAGGACAAAGAAAACCACCTCTAACACAGGGGTGTGTTCATGGGATGTGCTCATATTCAGCTCATTAAATCAGACTGTCACATCTAGCACCACTCTTACCTACTGAAAGAGCTGTGCTGTCTTTCCAGTGCCTGGTCTCAGAACTGAATTGCAGCAATCTCTTCAAAATATCTCATTTGCTACATTGCGCCCATTGTGAAAACACACACTACATAACGAGAACTGACAGGAGATGGCAGACATGCAGAGAAAAGCGTGACACGCAGTGTTTTGAAAGAGGAATGGAGGGCCAGAAGAGACTTCCTCACTCTTCCAGAGTGAGGAAGAGCAGGGAAGAGAAGGTATGACAGCCTTAAGAAACATCAAAAGAAGGGAGGAAAGCCATGGAAACAATGATGTCAGCCAAGGTGTATGAAACTGAAAACAGGGAATAGAAACTATTCACTCTGTTTAGGATAGGCAGGAGGGATTCAAAGACAGTAGAACCTGGAAAAAAAAGGACTATGGAGAGGACTATGAAAGCAATGTTAAAAGTCGTATAATAGAAAACCACTATAGAGGAAGTGCAGGCAGCTCTGAGAGATCAGAGACTGAGGCGAACACCACTAAGTATGAGGAATGGGTAAGGAAGGTACACTTTACTGGAGACTCAAATTGACTGTTGATGGAAAGAACATAGAAACACAGAATGAGGAAAACATTTGGGGAATAATAAAGAAACTAGGGATGTGAAGACATTAGGACATAGGGAAGAAGAGTAGATAGGAAGAATACTCTAAAGCAGATGAGGAGCACAGGCAAAAATAAAGGAAAAAAACCTTCGAAGACAAATAAGCCAAGAAAACCCCAACTTCCTTGTCCTAAGCCATTAAGGTAGGAGAAAGAGATGAAGTTATCCATTGTTGACATAATCTTTTCTTTTGAACAAGACTGTACACTGTTTGCAGATTACAGAAACAGCGCAGTAACTATAGTTACCACAAGTGCATGCTGCTGCAAATATAATCCTCTTCTGGGCGTCCATGTTAATTCCTGCAGAAATGACTTTGTGATGCACAGATATAAAAGGACCGATAGAAGTGCACCCAAATGTATTAGAAAATTTCCATTTATCCTCCTAGTCAGCCTTACATTAGTACTACATTTGTAGTCACTGACACTTGCTTTGTCAGAACCTTTTCACTATAAACCACTCCAGGAAACCATTCCCTAAACTTACCTGGTCATGCAGCTGCATTAGTTGGCATGTTCATATGAGGTGACAGAGACATAAACACCACATAATCCTTGCTATGTAATGTAATCTTCAGTGTTACAGATGAAGAAATTGATTTAGAAAGGCATTTGGGGACAAAGGTATTTCATTGTAGCCTAGAGATTTAGACATATGTCTCTATTGCTTCTGATTATGATTTTACCATCCATTGGATTCATTGCCCCAGGAAAGTTATTTTCCATTTCAGGTTAGCCATTATATTTTGATTTCTATGTATTTCTTAGGAATGCTGCAAAACTTTCCTAAATAGTAGCTTTACCCTGGAACAAGATAAGACAATGCAACTTTTAAGTAAGAGCAGTGTTAAAGGGAGTGTTTCTAAAAAGTACGCTCTAACATTTCTGTACATTTACTGTCTATTCAAATCTTTCAAGCTCTCTACATTGACTTTACCAGGCAATGAATTAGACGGAAAGTTAAAGCCTGACTGAAGCATTCACTTAGAAAAATAGGATGTTATCTGTGAACCTCTGCATTCTGAACATTGTGATCAGGCCACAAAAAATGCAGCTTGAAACAGGTGCCAGACATTTTTGTAGGAAATCAGTGCAATTTCAGATGAGTTTATTGGAGCAGCCATTTCCTGAAGCAGCTACTGCTCACACTTCTATTTCACTCATCTTAACAAAATTATTCAAATCTTCAGAGTTTTCTATTGATCATATATAGAAACACACTTACAAATGGTCATGCTTTGTATTTAATCCATTTTTCCTTCAACTGTGCAAATAAGTGATATTCACTGCAGGATACTTACTATGTAGGAAGCCACAAAATGGGCAGCAAAGTTGTGTGTACCTAGCCTGTCCAAACATGGTAATATTACCTAATAAAGGTAAGCTGCAAAATAAGAAATGGAAGAAAATTACTATAAACTGAGTGTAAGTATATTAACTGTAAATGGGATTAGAGAGAAAACAGGCTCAAAATTTTCCTTCCTCTCCTTAAGAAGCTACACCGAACTCAGTGGGGTAACTCAAGGTAGAGTTCCTAACTGAAGAATCATGTCTTATTGTTACACATTCTTTCTCAGCATGGAACCCATTTCTTTTTTTCCCACTGGACTGTTTAGTAAACCACAATTATTCAGTTAGCGAAAAAACCTTAATTAGATTACTTACATGCCAGAACAACCCCAGTCACTTGTGTAACGTACATTAACTTCTAATGATTTAGAAGGAAATCACAGGCACTGAAACCAGCTCCCTCTCTCATGGATGGGAGAGAAGCTGCCTGCAACGTCACGGTCGTGGCAAGGATACTTTATGCTCTGCAGATGGTTCCCTTCCGTCTCAAATTTTAAGATAGAGATGTGCTGAACAAGCCTTTTGTAACATTCCTGCTGAAAAGTTAATAGTCAACAACCAAATCTGACAAAAAAACAGCAGTGGAATATTCCTCTTAAATATGAAAATCATCGATGACCTTTTAGGCAATAGCAACTAATTTGGTATTTCCTAAACAAGGACTTGATTAATGAGACTTGGAAGGGATAATGTTTTTAAATGTTAGAACTGGAATGGAATTAAATCATTGTTGATTGTAGTGCATGCCTCCTCACACCAGTTATCATCCTCTGCCTGTCTGAAGATTAATACTCTGTATATATACTGTGAAGGGAGAAAGATGGAGCAAATTCCTTTCTAACATTTTTTCAGTTTACTAAGATAATTTTTCTCCTCTAGTAAAAAAATTCTATTCCTGGCATTTTAAATGAAGCAACTCCAGGAAAGTAAGTTGAAAAAAATATAGTTCACAGCGAGTAGCACCTTTAGTCACAAAGATGGGAGCAGTGAAAGCCTGATCATGTGCAGTAGGAATTTTCTGTAGTGCCTGATGAGCAGGACCACACTCTCTTGTGGAGGTGTCAGACTGCATCACTGCAGCAAGCTTGGTGTACACTTCATGTAACTGGAATCTTTAGGGATGGTGTATAAGAGTGATAAAGAGGCCTGACAACAGGGTGACCTTTCCCTGAGGAACTGAAAATAATCACCTCCGGAAGGCAGAAGCTGAATTTTAGCAGCTGTTCATACAAGTTCATTTTTATCTTCTTTTCTGCTGGCCATTTACAAATTAAGTTACACTGGGTAGCACCAGGGCTACCTATGGCTTCAGAATTAAACAGGTTTAATTTTTTTTTTTTTTTAGCAATGAGAAATACACCACAATCATGAAATGATGTTCCAGATCTTGCCAGCAGAAATGGGGAAAGAAGTGGTGTTTAGCATTCTGATTAAACAAGTGCCTCTGTAACCTTAATTTGTTCTTTAAATCACCATTGGCTTTAAACAAACAGGTGGCATGAATGAAAGCACTGGCAGCTGGTAGGGAGAGTGGCAGAATGGAGTGTGAGTGAACTCCCTGTTTATAGTTACTCCACACCACTCTCATTTACCAACCCACCAAAAACGTGCAAACTCCAAACCCTGAAGTCCTGCTGTTAGTTCTGTATTTTACACACTGAAGTAGCATCCTGAGGTATGTTCTTAGTGAGTTACAATGGGGTAATAGTTATAACATGAAAATAAAGTAGCATCTGCTCCTCTGCAACATGTAGACCTAACTACTTTGGCACTGGGTAGATTTAATCCATATATGAACAGATACAGATGGCAGGATTTCAATTCTTTATTTGCTTTGCTGGTTTTTTCCACAATTTTGTGGATATCCATTTCTTAACAATTACCCATCCAATGTTATTTCTGATGAGGGCAATGCCTCTGACATTGACTATGTACTGCAAGCTTTCATCAAATTGCCAGAATTACTTCACTCTTCATTTGAGCCTTTTCCCACTCATTTTAAGCAAGATAAAGGCATTTGCATTCTCATCTGCATACATGCATACTGATCTTTTTCATTATTTCTAGGCATAAAGAATATTTTTTGGCCTAGCTTTCAAAAAAACTCTTTCCTATCAGACCTTAGGGAAACTACAATTGTAGGTATCAACTGACAGACACTAAGAGTTTGCTTTTTTCCAAATTAAAGCATAGTAAAATGCTAAATCTGTAATACATTTTAGGTAGCCTCTTAACATTTATATGTTTCATAATTTTACTAAGTCTATAAAACCTAGTACCTTATGTCATTGATTTTACTCGGTAACTGTGATATACATTCCCTTGAGATAAACAGGTACTTCATCTCAGGTAAGAAAGGGGCTCTGCTTTTGAAATTTAACAATATGCAAAGCACTGTTTTGTCATAGGATCTAAAAAAATGTATGGAAATCTCTCCCTTTCCCCATGCCATAATATAGGATCTCCTCTCATGTTTCCAAAGTCATAAGAAGGGCTTTAGCTAATAGCCCACAATAGCAAAAGGGATATGTGAAGCATCATCACAAATCTGTGAATAAGAACTAACATATTTTACATATATTTTGCTGTGTAGGCCTCCAAGATAGACATAAATTTTACTTTTTCTTATTAGTTGAGATCAAAGGCTGTTGATCCCACTAGCAGTCTAACTCTGAACAACTGAGTAGCACTTGCTTCTTTAATAGCACCATTTCTTGACCCAAAGTGAAATTTTGGTTTTGTTTGTTTGCAAAGGATTCTGGCTTTACACCTGTGGATGGTTCTTTCAAGCAAGCTGTGAGATGTGGTCACTGCATTTAGTGCATTAATGAGCTGCATGCCCTGGGCTTTGTAGGCAATTGTTCAGTCACGTAGTTCTCTCCGTTTTCCTTCTCCAAAACCATAAAAAACTTCAGTACCTGGAGAAGGCAGAAATGGGGGTTGGTCCAGATTTACACCATTTAGACAAGCTTAGATTGCTTGTGGCTTTACTCTAGACTAAATTTCCCTATGTATAGAACAGCACATATGGGGAGGTTCCAAATAAATTGCACACTTTAGAAGACAAAGTAAATTTCTTATTTGCAATTTATGTTTATGTCTCATGGCTAAAATCCCATCTTTAAATGTTATGCAATTACATATTTCTAGTGTTTGTACTGCTGAATACTGGGCAGAACACCCACCAAATCAGTCATCTATAAAGCTACTTGGCAATCAAGAAAAATCAGAATAGAACCCCCAGAGGGTGAACATGTTTCAATTTAGATTATTATTTCATACCAAGAAACACATTCTTGTTCTATTTTGGTTTTCAGGATGCCAAAGAACATGTTCTGGGCATGATTTGTGCTGAAAACCAGAAAAATTCCACTTTTTCCTATGCCATAAACTTGCTAATCATTTATAGATAAGATCATTACAGCAAGCTCAAGTTAGATATAAATAGCATGTAAATCTTTGTGTCATTAGTCAGCCACTTATGAAAATGTTTGTTAAAGCTCTGTAATAAATAACGTAATCAAGTCTAGCCGTGTGTCCTTATTTTCCTTAATTTTTCCTCTTCAAAAAGTGAAAAGAAAGATTGAGTAAAAGTCTGTCATTTATAAGACATTGAACTGCTTTGCAAACAATGCTTATGAGACAAGAAATATTCCATAAAGATGATTTTATGACAATTATGTAAAAGTCAATTGTTCAGAGCTCCTAGCAATTATCACTTCCAATCTATAGAATAACAAAAATGATTGAGTAGCTAAAGAAGCTTTGATATAAAAAACAGCAACTTTTGCCCAAGTAATATATATGTGCATGCATACACGTGCACAAATACAGTCAAGAAGGAGGGATGTTTAGCATTTGTGGGTTTGGCCTGTGTTGGAGATAGAAATCTTCTATTTAATTTATTGTGAGTACCAGCCTAAATTTTTCAAGGTCACAAATTAGCTGAATTCAGGGGACTAAGAAGATTTTGGTTTTCAGCTCCAGGTTCAGTTTGCAAATTAAGTTATCAGAGACATCTCTTCAAAGTGCATACATCTAAAATACATCTGAATCAGGTGTTGCAAAATGAGGTCTGTGACTGAAAGTTCTGATGCAGAAAGACCAAATCTTTGACACAGAGTAGAAGACAAGTTCTACGTTGCCTACACTTTGATACTATAGAGAATTACAAAATACTGTTTAATTTTATGAATGGAAACACAATTGTCATCCAAATTCCAGCTAAAAGGAAACTCTAACTGTAAAAAGTCTTCTACCAGAAGTTCTTGCTTCATTCAAAACTGTTCTTAAAAATAAAAAGGATTCTCTGGAAGATCTCTAGATTAAGAAAAAAGTAGTTTCAAACAATTAGTAAATATGCAATTGTCTTTTCTGCTGCAGCTTGGTTTATACACTTTCTTCCCATTAAACAAAATTTATTCCACACTCCTATTTCCATTCAGCAGCCAAAACCAAAACATAATGAGAGTATACAAACCAAATAATATACAGCAAGTTTCCATTCTTCTGTGAGAAGAAGCCAGACTATTCTTTAGGCTACAATATTCCTGACAGCATGTGGTGGGAAAACCCATCCCTATCTGCTGCTGCAAAGTAAAATGCTATTAAGAGAAGTTTTGAACAAAGAGAAACATTCAATGTCCTTCTCCAAATACAGTAGAATTAGTGTAGCAGTCAAAGTTAATTTTCACATGGTCCCTGTGTAAAAATTGTGTGTGTTCTGGAGGATTAAAGCCAAATTCTGATCTCACTGATGTCAGATGAGATACCCCAGTGATGAATGTGGTTCTTGGCTTCCCAAGCAGCCGTCAGACTCAATGTGTTTCTAATAAGATGGAGACTCAGTAGGGGCCAGGTGCTCTATTAGCTTAAATTGTTAGAGAAGCAGGAGTTGTGTAAAAAGTTAGGAGATGGAAAATGTTTTATGCCTCCCCTAAATGCCTACTCCAGGTCCAGAAATCCAGTTGCTGCAGCCCAGCATTTGTACTGGCTGAGCTTCTGACTGAGGCTTAAGTTCTAAACCTTCTATGTAATAGCAATAAAGCAAACACTTGATGTTGCATATTTGCAAGAGAACTTGGTTTCAGATGTTTAACATCTCACTTATTTTGCTTTGGGACAGAATTCTACTTGTTTCCCTCTAAGTAATTATTTTCTTTGTATTTTCAAAAGTACTCTTCTACCTGTTGTTTAAATAAATCTTTAGTTCAAAGGTAGGTGATATTCATTAAATGTAGTACTGAGTGAAATACTTAGTGCAAGCCTAACACAAAAACTATGACTGGGTAATAATGATGTAGTAGAAAAGTTGAACTAGAAAATGTTGTGTTATAAGGTGAAAATTAAATGAAGCTTTACAAAGCCAGGTCTGAGTAATTTCAGACCATGGAGCAGTAAAGAAGCTGCCAAGCAGTGGGGTGATATGCAGTTGTCCTGATATCTGTCCTGACTGAGAGACCCTGGTCACAACTTGCAATTCTTCCCCACACACTTCTGGCAGCAGGGCAGCACCCTAAGGACCAGCCTTGTGTTGTCTGCAACACTGTTGCATATCTGCTCGTTTTCCAGAATAGAGAAGGCACTCACCAATTTGTGAACTTCAGGATTCGTGGTGCAGGCACAGCAGACTGGGGGTTTTCTGCTTGGACAGCACCTGCAGCAGTGCTCAGCACCCCCACTTCCTCAGCAGTCCTCCCCAGAGAGCCAGGCTGTTCACGTAAGTGACACTATGGCCCTATGCTGTTCCTCTTGGCTCATGAATCTTGCTCATTTTCAGGGACCCAGAAGAAAGAGGATGGGGAGAAAGCTGCAAGTATACCCTTAGGCAGCACAAATCAAGAATATTTCAGTTACCAGTAAAGTCTCTTTGTCTTTGAAAGCTTATATATGTATTCACACAGTATATGACTGCAGGCAGCACCTCCAGCATACTGCTCTGTAGCTGGAGAACTGCCCTGGAGTCCTTTAAATGAATCAAGACAGAAGGACTCTCTTTTTCATCATAGAGCACTTTTGTGCCTAAAAGTATCTGTATTTGTGTAGTGTTGTTACAGAGAGGGTGAATGGAGAATGGAGTCCAGATGGCAGCTTTGCAATTTGCAGAGATGAAAACACCCTACGGAGAGGTCACTGGCACCCTCTGAGCTGTAATGGAGCTTCAGATCACACTGTGCTGCCTTGCATTACTGATGCTTAACAGGTTTTAGCATCATCTGTAACCCACTAAGACAGTCTCTGTGCAGAGATAACTGACCCTTCACAAGCCTTGAAACACAAATTTCAAAAGACAGGAAGAATTCTGTGGTTTTCATCCTTTCCAGATCATTTAAAAGTACATGGATTATATAGAACATGTAAGAATACTTTAGGCAGAAAAAATTAATTAATTTTTCAGCTAGGATGGAAACTGGACTTCTTTTCAGCAAGGGGCTATTTTCACTGGAGGGAAAGCTCCATGCTGACATGTCAGGGACAGATTCAGCTCCTCCAAGGACAAGGACTGTTACCTAGCAGAGACCCTCACTAACACATCAGTGAATTCTGCTGTAGTGGAGCAAAATAGTCCTTTCTGTGAGAACTGCTTTACTTACTACAAAGATCCACTGACTACTCTTGCCTGGCTCATCAGCCCCAGTCTTGCTGTGCTGGTCAGCCCCAGTTAAACACAGGCTGGGTAGTTCATGGCAAAATCGTACCCAACAGAACATGAGATCAAATTGGCTTTGTAGGAATATATAAATATAAGAATATAAGCCTTTCAAATACTGTCAGCTAAAGCACTTGCCATATGAGGTGCTCATGTGCTCTGAATGTGAGAGCTAACCTCAGTGCCACCACAAAAGGTGGTGATGTTTAGGAGTGCAAGCACTGGACCCAAAATGAGAAGGTCTGGTAGCAAGAGCAGGACCAGGATAAGCCACACCTGTAATAAGAGAAGACAAGGCATGTGAATGTTGTGACTACAACTTTTGGAATCAGTGCAGCAGCCCTGCTCCTGTGGCAGGGAGAAGACCCCATGTCTGGGGCCTCCCATTGTATATGTAAAACCAGACAACTGCTTGAAAAAGAGAAGGGAAATAACAGTCTCACTCCCATGACAAATTATCAGCATCCACCACATTAACACATGCATTGCCTTTCTTTCTGTAGTTTAGTTTTATTTTTGCATGTTTTTGCTTAAAAGCTACTACTTCTACACATAAAAGTAGTTATAGAACAAATCATTCTCTATCAGGAAGGAGAAATTAGCTCCCTTCCAAAACACTTCGCTCTTATACCAGAAAGTAAAAAGATGGGGAAAAGCAGAAGGTGTCTATATCTATCTACATCTATATCTACATCTACATCTATCTGTATATATCTATATCTATATCTAGCTCTTTTCTGGAAGGCTTAGTAACATTTTCCAGTCTATAAGTGCTAACTCTGAAAGCACGTAGCCATTTATTTTGCACATGTTCTATCAATGTCCCAAATCCCAGTTCAATGTGCACATTATGTTTTCTTCCCTTTGCTGCTGAAGATAGACAAAGGAGAAAATAATCTCTTTTCTTTTTCACAAGAGGCACATCTTGAAAATCCTAGGAACCAACAGCCTGTACATTGAACTAACTTTATATCATCTTTTTAAATTGAAAAACATAAAAGTAATTCCCTGCTCATGATGATCTTTTTTCTGAATGAACCAATTTTTAGATAGGGCTCACAGTGGGTATTAATGAAATTGAACAAAGAAATTCAAATGGCTTTATTTCTGTTCATCAAGGGGCTAGTTAGGGACAGGGAAAATAAAAAATCAAAAGCAGAAGAATAAAAATGAGAGATCATTAATTAATCTTATCAAAATTCTGTTTGCTTTGGTAACATAATTTCTATTATAATATCTTAGAAACACTTGTGTTTAATATACTTTTTATTCCATCTGTATATGAACATTATGAGGCACTGCTGTACACTGCAGTTTGTCTAATCTCTTACATTAATATAAATGCTGATTAATTCGAATTATATGAAAACAAGATAAAATATTATTATTTCATGATTTCATACAACTATTAAAATGGGTTTGCTT
Organism: Dicaeum eximium; assembly: GCA_013396995.1. Classification (NCBI taxonomy): domain Eukaryota; kingdom Metazoa; phylum Chordata; class Aves; order Passeriformes; family Dicaeidae; genus Dicaeum; species Dicaeum eximium. The sequence goes on along the minus strand of VWZP01004822.1, from coordinate 1,604,309 downwards.
TCAATACAGCTTGGTACTCTGTAAATGGAAGGTATAACTATTTGGGCTTTGGAACCAAGCATCTGAAAATTAACAAAAAAGGGTAAAGCCTTTTGAGCTACATTGGTATTAACTTTCATTGAAAGGCACTATATAGAATAGTATATTTTCCCTCTAGAAAAGTGTAGCTCCATTACAACTTGGGAGAAAATAAAACCTATATCAGGAAAAAAATATCTACACTCATAAGTCTTTTTACTCACTATGTGATTTTCACCTGTTACAAAATGGGACAAATTTGCATACCTCTTCCTGGTGGAAGAGGTATGAGGTAAGGAAAGATAATTAGTATAATATAATTTAATATCATAAGCAAGAAATTAGTCTTCTAGAGTCAGCCATGGGCAGAATGGTATTATAGAGGTTAGGGTGGCAAGGATTCCAGAAGTAGTTGAGGTTTGAAAAACAAGTGTATCTGGAGATGCTTAAGGGAGAGGTCAGCTATAAGCTTCCAGATGGCTGAAAAAAAAAAAGAATAGAACAAGAATTGATGCCCTTGTAAGAGGCATCAAATAGACTAAGCAACCAAAAACCTCATAAAGTTCAAGTTTAGGTTGGAGAAAGTGTTTAGTTCAGGGCTGATTTTCACTTTATTGAAATTATTAAGCTGTAAATTTCAGGATTTACTCTTGTGCTTTCTCAAAATCACAAGAACTACTGTATGTCAGGATCACACATGTGGACTTTGTTGGTGAAAAGCAGTTGTCCATTTATCCAGCTGATGTGAATAAGGTCAAGGGAGTTCAACACTTGCTTCAGAATTTTTCTACATTTTTCTACAACAAATGCTGAACTCATTTAACCTTGGTCATGTCAGAAAGACAACTGTTTTTAGCACTATCTGATGGAGAAGTAAACTCTGGTATATTTATTAGCAGTATTTGTACTCTGGCTACATCTTTGCATTCTTCTGGAAATTAACAGTTAATGGATTTGGTGAGGCAATTGAAATGCCTTCAAAGGGGTTTTTTTTGGCTTAAACTCTCTGTGTTACTTCAGGATGGATGAATGAGGCTGATGTACACACACTTGTGTAAAAGGATTCCTAGAACAATTGTAGAAGCCAGACTGCCACATGAAACAACAAAAGGTGCATCTCAGTTATGTAACATGATTCTCTAACCCACAGTGGCACAGCACTGTAAATTGCCTTGTCCCATTAAAAAAAAGTCATTAAAAAGACAAAAAAAATGTTGCAAATAAGACCACTAAGTTACAGTGAAGCATTGTTACAACCAAATAGCTCATGTACAACTTCATAAACACTTCAACTGGTGCTCTTAAATTTCCAGATATATTTACTTTACTCCTCTAAAGCACATTAAAGAAAAAGTGTTCTTTGTTATCTGGGACTATTTGGAATCTTTAGCAGTTCACTTAACACATCATAATATCTGTCATAGACTTTCCTAAAACGCCAGAGAAAATGCATACCTCAGGAGAGGAATAAATCTCTTAAAAGGTATTAGTGTAATTAAGTAGGTCACCCTGTAGAGGTGAAGTGCCTGTTTACTATTGGTGGATATTAGTCCTGATTCAGTAGAGTGCTTAAGCAAGGCCCATTAAAATTTGTAGGCAAATATATGTGCAGTAAATGCAAGTTATTTCTTGAGACATGGTCCTACAGAGCTGAGACATGGCTATTATGCTGCTTCTGGGGCATTTTGCCTTTTTTTTCCCGGTGGAAAGCCAGCCTTATAGCAAGTGACAGATACATCCAAACATAAATTGTACCTGTGTGTTTCAAGTTTATTGCTCCTCTCCTGAGCTGTCTCGGTATAAATACTGCCCCAAACACACATGCTTGAGAGTAGGGTCCAAACCCTTGTGTATCCTGTGACAAATCTGCAAGAAAGCTGAGCAGTGAGTTTAATATTTGCAAGCCTGCGAGTGTTCACAGAGAATCACAAAGAAGGGTTGAGTTTGGAGGGGGCCTTTGACAGCTGTTTTGTCCAACCCCCCCTGCTCAGAACAGGGTCAACTAAAGCAGGTTGCTTAGGGCCATGTCCCATGGGGTTTTCAGTTATCTCCAAGGATACAGACTTGACAATCTGCCTTGACAACCTGTTCCCATGTTACGCTAGCCTTACAGTGAAAAAGCCCTTCTTCTTATGTTTGAATAGAATTTCCTGTATTTAAGTACGTATGCTCTTGTTTTTCCCTGGACACCACTGAGAAGCCTGGCTCTGTCTTCTTTGCTCTCCACCATCGTATAGTTACACACACTGAGATCTCTCTGAGCCATCTCTTCCCCAGGATGAGAAATCCCAACTTTCTCAGCCTCTCCCCATATGTCACAGTCAGGAAATAAGATTAGGCTCTTGCTGTCCTGTATGAGGCTGGCGCTGTTTGCCAGAACGGCCTTGCCCTGGAAGCAGGCGCCTATACTGCTGAGAAAGGATTAACTGAAAGCTTCTGGCATGCAGAGACAGGACCTAAGAGGAAACAGGTATTTTTTCCTGGGAATGCTAATTTAGAGTATGGATTAAGTCATCCTGGAAGAGGGATCCTAGGAGTGGCCACCTGAGGCAGAATGTATGACCTGTCTTTTATGGTATAATCTTATTGTGGTGTCTTTCACATACTTTACTGAAGACTGAAAGGTTGTTTGCCAAGTCTGTTTCTGAAGCATTTAATTTCAGTACAAGCTTTGGAAACAAAGAATGGATGAAGGGAAGCAAGGTTCATGCAGTACATAAAGCACTCACCATCAAAGCAACAGGCTTGTACACTGCTATTTTAGCTCCTAGATTCAGGAGTCCAAAGGGTTTTTGCTACTCTGACTCTGACAGCCCTTTTCATGATTCTTACAGACTCTAACATGTCTCCTATCTCTGACATTCCTTGGTCCCATCTTCCCTGACCATTTACAAATCTTACTTTGCTACTTTTCACTGCTAAATCTGCCTTATATTGGGAAATTTTGAAAACATCAATTTAATCTGGCTCTATGATTACAGCTGAAATTAATTTGCCTGCCTGATATTACACTACAGGGCTTAAATTCATGATGGGATCTAAAGTATGTTTCCTTTACCTTTCTGTTTTCTGGATCCACATGGACACAGCAGGGGGATTGATATTTCTGATGTCCCTGTAGATAAGAGTATCCTGACATAAAAGATGGATCCCAAAGGACTGAACAAACAAACAGAGTAGTCAGAGGAGCTGACAGACCAGCTGTCACTGCACACAGAGGCCAGTGAAGGAGAAGGTATGTGGTGAACTCTTCACTGGACTTCAAAATTCTTATAGCTGTTCAGGCAAGGAAATTCTTCCCCTTTTTTTGGATCCTAAAGATTAAATCACAACCACTCAAATGCAAACATTTTACAATTTCTAGTTGTTCTAGAAATGACTGAAGAACACTTTTACACTCATGCAAGAGTGTAAGACATACATACAGTCATACAGATAATCCCTGCTAAACATGAAGGTGTTTCAACTTCCTGCTTTCCCAGCACCTGAGAGCCTGCTCAGGTAGAAGAATAGATATTCCTGTGCACTGAGTTGCCCCTTTGCAGGGAATTTGCAAGAGCTCCAGTCACACGAGGGATTTCACACAGCAGCATGTTGCAGTTGCAGTTGAGGGAAGTGTTCTTGTAGGCCTGTTCTCCAGAATGAGCTCACAAACCTGGGTGAGTGAATGTCAGTGTGAAGTAATTAATCTTGAGGAAAAAATAGTCTAAACTGTGCTTATGGGATTCTGAACTTGTAATTGGCAATTATAGCTCAGAGAAGAGAGCTAGAAATCATCACCAACAGTTCTCTGAAGTCATTAACTTAAGATACAGTAGTAGCCAAGAGGAAATAAAAAGTCAAAATTCATCAGAAAGGGCATTGAGAACATAACAGAAAACACGATTTTGCTGCAGTACAAAATCTCACACATCCTGGGCACTGTCTGATGTTTGATCCTCACATCACAAGGAGTCATAGTGGAGTCATAAAAGGTTCAGAGAAAGGCAGGACAAGTAATTAAGGATGTCAAGTAATTGTATTAAAAGAAGAAACTTAAAGGACTTAATTCTAAACTTTGAGTGGAGAATACTCAGTGGGAAATGTGAAGGCAATCAATGAAGTGAATGCAGAGCTGCTAACTCACCAAACCCTTCATCATCCCAAAATATATTACCACAAATTTTGGAGACAGTTTCAGCAGAGGATACAAGGAACTAGGAACTCTTGAAAAACAAGTTGAATACTATATTAAATAAAATTCACAGGAATTCCTTAATCAATTACTCTGGATAGGTACAGAGTAGTAGGGAGTCAGTGGCCAAGAGCACATGCGCTCCCTGAAGAGCATCTCCTAGGCAGTGGTGGAGGCAGAATGCTGGTCCTTCTTACATTCTTATTTTCTGAGCCCTACTGAGATGTAATTTTCATCTGCTTCAGAGCATCCTAGTCTCTTCCCATTTCCCCAGCCTTGTGTACAAGGGCCAGCTGGGCTGCAGATTGCAGAGCAGTAGATACATCAAGCTAATGCTTCTGGTGTGGGAAGTGACAGAGTGGTAGAGAGACTGCAACAACATGCAGAAAGTACATGAGAATCTCAGGCAACTTCTGGAGAGTGAGAGATGTAGTGAAATGATTAAGTCATCTGCTCCGTATCATGCTTGGCTGTTTAAGGACTTCTGTCAGAGGAAAGCATAGAGAACATCAGGCTGATAGGCAGTAATAACAAAAAAATATAAATTATTCTTTCTGATTCCTTATGTTCTCTTTTTGGGCCCTACAACAGGAATTGTTGAGAGTAGGATAACATAAACATGAACAAGCTTAAAATCTGTGCCCTACTTAACCATCTCTGATTTTGTATGTGGGAATGAAGTGGCCTAAACCTGACCCATCTAATATATATAATATATTCCATGGCATGTAATGTTTTGACAGCTTAAGTAGTTATATGAGCACTGAATTGGTAACTCATTCAAATAAAAATTGGTATGCCTTCTTATCTAAGTATTGCAAGTTCTGGTTTTATTCAGATAATTGTGTTTATTTTTTCTTTTCCAACAAGATAGTTGTGCATATTACTTCAGTCTCTGGTATGTGTTAGGCTTGATCAGGTTTTTTCTAATGCACTCTCTTGAAATCTTAGATACAGATATCATCTGTGTTGGTAATGGGGAATGTAGGTGCTGGACAGGAGTAGAAGATTAAGAATCTACTTTTCCTGCCTCACAAAAACATTGTTTATGTCAGAATTTTTTCCCTCCAAGTATAACACTATGTGGACTGTGTGAGCACATCTTAAATAGGCTGATCTTTATAATGTATTTGCTGAAAACATTTCATTTTATACATCAGGAGCTAAACCACTGAGAAATTTGTGTTTTGTCAGGAGAAGTCAGTGGCAGAGAAATAAGAAACGGCTGTGGAGTGCCTTAACCACAAAGCTGCTATAGATCAGTGGAAATGATGGGCCATGGAGCTACTTATTGGTGAGTTTGACACAACTGCAGAGCACTTTTAGGGGCACAGAGTCAAGGAGAAAGATGAATTTTATCTGCACTGTCTAATCTCCTCTAATAATGATAAAATTTGACTCACATTGGCTAATTTCTTTCCAAGTATTTAAAGCCCTTCAGCATGCCTCTTACCCAGGTAAGTGTAACACCAGGAATTGCACCACTAGGCACCTGCATAAGGAGAGAGGCTAAGTCTGTTTTTAGGAAAACTCTCAATGGATCTCTGAAACTTTGACCTTCAGTCATTTGTTTTACTCACATGAAAATTCATGAATTAATTTTTTCTTTAGTGCTCCCCTCCTCTTCCCTTCTTCACTTCTGGCATTTCTTTCCTCAGCACTGTTTTTTCTTTGCCCAGTTAATGTCTGGTTGTTCCTGACAGCTAAGCCTCTGAGTCAAAAACAAATTTGCATCCCTGCTAAAGTATTTTCCAACTTCTGCACCTCCATTTGTGCTCTGGCTGGCTGAGAAACCTATATTAACACTCAAGAACATTGTTCTCATACTGCAGAGAAAGAGAACCAAGGGGATAGGGAGTGTATCCTGATCATGCTTTATTCATGTAAAAGTCTGACGGGGAAATAATTGCTGCTATTGATCACACACAGTGAATTAACAGCTTGGAAATAGTGCTTCCCACATTCCCACGCCTTGTCCTCAGGCCTAGGATCAGCATGAATTGTGAGCAGATGTGCTTGCAAGTACCCTATTCTCATACCAGTTTATGTTCTGCAACCATGCTGTAGTGTCTAATTACGTCTGAAAAGAAATTTCTACCTGAAAAATGTTATATATATCACTCCATAAATAATACCTTTCCTCTTAAAGTAGTATCAGGAATACAGGTGGAATTTGTGGAAAAAACGAACTCCATGACTCCACAACTTGTAAAAGTTGTGAAGTAGGCATGTATCTTTATTCAGCGCTGGTGCATGTAGATTATTTCCCCAAAAGACATGCGCACCCCGGAAAATTCCCGAGTCTCTTTTATCCCCCTTACTTGTGCATATGCATAAAGTTTCACAATAGGTTTATGCATATTCATTTCTCAGCCTTGTTTTGTATTAAACTAATTTATCAGTTCTTATGAGCTTTGTGCAGTTCTCTGGTAACATCTCTGTGTCTGCTAACTTAGGTTCAGTTTTCTTGTCTACTTCAGTCTCAAAGCTAATAGACCCCTTATCTCTTTAACTTAAAAGCTTACATTCTCTTTCTTAAGTATCTTTAAATCTTCTTTGTCCTTTTTTTACAAACTTCTGTGCACAACAAGTTAACTAACTATACAAATTTTAAACAACACACTTCAGTTAAATCTAAAATTAGTTTCTACCCCAAATCAAATTTCTAACCTTATCTCATTTGTCAACAATTTTCTGTGAAGATACCGAAGACTGGGGAATTGGACTGTTAACTTTGTCAGTGAGTATCTTGTTGGCCAGGTAAGAAGATAAAAGATGTGGACATGATTTTGCAACACTTAGTCCCAAAACTTGAGTTCAGATGCTGAAAGGAATCTCTGTCTAGATATGTCTTTGTCTGCCCTGTCCTCCATTGGTTTCATTTTGTTGCCAGTTTTATCCTGCCCTTAACCTTCATTATCTTCTTTTTTTTTTTTTTGCTGTCTGAATTACCTCTCTTCCAAGAATTTGGTAGGCATTGCTACGGAGATCTTCTGAAAAGACTGGGAAGTCAAGATGAGGTTTGAGATACAGTCTGCAACAGACTTAAAACAGAGCTGTGGAAGCCACTGAAGGATTCCTGCACTCATTTGGTTTTAGCCTTGAAAGCTCAGCTAAGATATTTCTTCCTTTGTGTTGCCACAACTCAGAGCAGCACCAGAAGTAATTAAATTAATAAAAAAAGAGAAAAATCATTTGTGTAAAACAGATATTGGCATAGTTTTCTGGAAAAAAACCCTAATCTTGCCATTTCCAAGCCCATGAGAAGCAGAATGGCTGAAAGAACCTTGTTCCTTCACAGGCTGTAATTATGAGTGCCATTTCATATTGATTAATGATTAATGGGAGATAGAATTATGGGTGTCAGTTTCTCCCATTTAATGACTCACATTAGAGTGGCCTATAAACAAGCTTCTGATTGCCTTTAATTTTGCACCCCTATTATGAGGGAATAATACATCATATAGTAAGATGGGTTCTTTTGGAATAAATCTGTCCTTTCAGCCCTTTGGGAGGTAAGCATATCTTGTAATCTGAAGTTCTGGGGACTCAAAAAGGTCACTTTATTTTGAAAATAATCAAATCCTTGACTGCATATTTGGACACAGTATCAATACAAACAGAGAGTTGAGCAGTTCAAAAGTTACAAATTAAGAGATGCAGTTGTTCAATTTTTTCTTCTGTCAACACAGAAATGAAAGAGTAAGTCCAGTGGGAGCATATTGTACATGCACATAGTTGTAGAAAAGAGCTGAAGCACATTAATGAATTTCTCATGTATTCGTTGTTGTATGTCCTTACTGCAGACTACTGAAATCTTTGATTAGGAAAGCCTGTAATGAAAGGCAAGAAAACACAAAAATAACTGGAAAATACCCTGTGATATGATGGAAGACTGAAAAGTAAAAATTGTAACTCAAGGCAGAGAACATTCCATTCTCTCAGAGGATCTCTGAAGGAATGGATGAGGAACAACAATTAAATATTGAAGTCTGCTTCACTATACACTCTCTGGGTTATCCTTGAATCATTGTGAGCATTTCTCTGTAGCCACAAAACTACAGAAAAAGGTGAATTCTGACTCAAATAAGTAGTGTGTTCCTCATAACCTTTTTTTTTGTTGCCATTTATGAAACTGTTTATTGTCTCCTGTCAATATCAGGTCTTACATTATTACCCTCCTGACTGCAGCCTGGCATAACTGCAGCACCATCTCTGAAGATGAGAATGTAGATATTTAACATATGCATCCTGTTCCAAAATCAGCAACTGGTCTCCATGTCTCCCTTTAAAAATGTCAGAGATCCAGGCACATTCTTACATCAAAAGAAATTTTATTAGTTGGAAAGTGTTCAAGTAGAAAAGTATTTAGGTAGAAGAAAAAATAACGTGATCATTAATGACTTTTTTGAAGTTGCAATATTTCTCTTTTGTATATTTTAATTAATCTGTATGACTTTTTGTTTCTGTGGTTGCTCAGACTTTCATAACAGTAATTTGATGTGAACTGGTCCAAACCCTTGCATACACAGGCTTCCAAATGAGTTACACCAGCACATTCAAACCCCATAAGGAAACCCTCAGACCTACTCATGCTGCCTGTGGGGCAGAGCAGCAAGGCTCTCTTTAAAACCAAATTCACTGTCTATGCAGACAGTGAACCTGAAAACATGGCCCCAGATACGATGGGGCCGTGCCTAATGGAGCATGCAAGCTGCTGTGTGCCTGAGCACCTGAAGGGAGCTGACACAACACCGGCATATCCAGGCAGACTGGCTGCTGCCTGCTTGCAAGTGTCCACAAGTCACCCATGTCAGCAAGAGATGGGCAGGTTGTTGCATGCTCACAGCCACTCCCAGAGCTGCTTAAAGAAGAGGAGGGAACACAACTGCTAGGGCTGATTCATGGCTGCCTCATTTCAGTGTATCAGTGGCACAGTCTCCTGTGGCTGCCAAGAAGGCAGCTGGTGGGCAGCATGAAGAATGAAATGGATGTTATCAAAATGATGAGGAAAAATGAATGGATAAACGACAAAGCAAGTAGCACCTATGTTATGCAGCATGAGGCTAGCTGGGGAGCTGGCAATGAGAGACTCTGAGCATCTGTACAGGGAAGAATGACTTGCCTTTGTCCAGATTCATAGTGGTTTGCACCAGAACATACCAGTTCATTAGGATCCCATTAAGAAAGGTGCTCAGACTCTGTAGAGTATAGCTGAAAATTCCTGTTACTTGGATTAATGCTATAAAGAAGGTTGGACTTGATTATCTTAGAGGTCTTTTCTATCTTAGTGATTCTATGATTTTATGGTAGTGATAGGGAACATGTCAAACATGTTCAGCCTTGGGTGGGCAGACAAGGAGTGAAGTGTGTTTTCTGTGATGTATTTCCTATGTGTCTTGCACATGTAGCAGTGTTGCCTAAAAAGTCTTCAGTGCAACCACTCTTGCCTATTTGTGCTCTTCTGTCACCAGCTCTGGAATTGATCGTGCTGTGGCTTGTGCCAAGGGGTGTTGAGTGGATCCCTCAGAGGCAGCCTTATGCCATTTTCCTGGTTTCATGGAAAAACAAAGTTCCTCTTTAAAAGAGAGATGGGTAGACTGAACTTCCATTCTCAGAAAACAATCAAACCGTGTATTTAAACAATGTATTTGTAATTACAACAAGGCCACAGGGTAATAAGTTAATAGCAGGGTGAGTTTATAAAGAACAAGTGACGTAGTACTAATCTAATTTCCTTCTATAACATGGTAATTGGCCATGTGGATACTAGAGAAATAGTACATGGTTATCTTAATTTGGTCTCAGATGACATAAGCAACTTGGGGATATATCATAGAGTAAATCTCATAAGATAGGAACTGGAATAGTGGTTAGAAAACTGTACCCAAAGGATAGTTATTAATATTGCTCATTCAAAAGAGGTGACTGTGTTAAGCATGTATAGGAAGCCCTTTTCCTAAACCAGTATTTCCACCATTTCCACAAGTGACTTAGATGCTAGGGGAAAAAAAAGTATTTTATTTTAATATTGAAATACTAAATAGATAAATTATATTTCAGTAAGGACAAGCACAAAGTATAAACATTGAAATAATTATTTTAATGATTAAAAGGTGCAGAACAAACAGTTGAGTGGCCTTTCTGGGCAAAATGTTTAGGAGACGTAGTAGATCACAAACTGACTATAATGACTGATGCACAAAAATGAGTAAGGTGTGTTAAAAATATGCATTTGTAATTATCCCAGTTAGCTCTGGCAAGACCTCACCTGGAGCCTTATGCTAAGCCTTGGGCAGCCCTTTTTAAGAAATTTTTGAACCAGAGGAAAGCAGCGAAGATGATCAAAAGCCCAGAAAATCTGACTTCTGAGACTGAAAGGATGAAATTTAGTCTAGGGAAGGGAGAACTGAGAAGTGATGTGAGAACAGTCTTTAAATCCATAGAGACTGATGTGGAAAGGTTAAAAACAAATTGTTCTTCTCGTGTATTGGAGGTCAAGAAAAAATAAAGTGTGCTCAAACTGCAGTGCAGGGAATTCAGGTCAGACACAAGGGAAGATTTCCCAGCTGTAAAATAATTAAGCACTGGAATAGATCTCCCACTAGATACAATACTTCAGGGCCCTTTGAGGCACTTCCGGCCTTCTTATATGGCATGAAAAATCTCTCCCAGCAGTTCAGTTTAGGAAATATTTTGTGCAAGTAGAAATGAGAAACACTAGAAGGCAAGGTGTGGAGACAATATTTTGGCTTAGATGGAGAGAGCTGGGTCAGAGGAAAATTCATACAGCAAAAAAAAAAGGTAGTGTGAGGAGCTGAGGTCACTCATAAATAGAGAAGAAGAAAATGGATCTAAAACCAAATGAGTTTTTTGACAGGGTATGAGCCCCACCATGACTCCAAGTTAGGAGAGTAAGTGGCCCACTACACTTGATATTTAACTATCTACCAGAGAGACCATCTGAAACTGAAAATATAATTAAAATATCTTGAGTTTTCTAATTTTGTGTCATTGCTTAAATAATGCATACGACATTTTATAAAACTATCTTCAAATACCCACCATTTCATTAGGTGGCTGTCAGTGGTGTGTTAAAGGGTAAGAGTCAATTGAGCTATGTTTCAAGAACTTGTTTGATAGAAGAGGTACAAAAAGATTTTATGTAAGGAATGGTGTTTTAAGAACAAATCATAGACTTTTGTAGACAACATTTCCTTCCAAAATGCTTGGAGTATGCATGCTAGTGTACACATTTGTCAACTTGCTTTTCTGAAATATTTCTCTCCCATTATCTCATACGTTGTTGAGGCTCTTTGTGCATTTGGCTGACAAACCAATCTTTTACTTTAGGATTCAGTATTTTATGCTGCTTAGTGCTAACCACAGCTGTCCAAGGCCTCATGGTAATTCTGGTCAAAAAAATTAATTAAATTGCATCAGCAGAATATTCTATGGACATTCATAATGAAATCCTAAACTTCATAAACTTCCTGGGAAAGTTTGCTTTTTTGCTTAATTATCTCTAAAGCTCTTGTACCAGCATACTATTTCATTTGTGATGGTGAACTGATAATAGAATACTACACAATATTAAAGTGGGAAGCTACACCTGTGGCTAAGTAGAGAAATTACATTTTACTCAAATTCAGCTAATCCAAAAATCTCCCTCTCATATGAACATAACCCTTCTCAAAATAACCCTTTGCCTTTTTCTGGACTAAAACCAAAAAAAAGGTGAAGTAAGAGGAGTGGAGTTTAGACCTGACTGATGATGTTAAGGCAAGTAACCTGTACTGTGAATATGTGCTTTAAAGGCTATCTTGAAAGCATATTGATGTGTGATAACTGTACCTAGAAATTCCCTTCAAAAACATGTCCCTGGCTAAGTGTGTTTGCACAGCAAGAATAAGTTTCTGCTTCAAAGGGTTTTCAAACTAAAAAAATAAGAAAGAAAAGCAGTGGAAGTATGCAGAGAAATGAGCACGTTCAAGATGTTGTAGGCAGGGAGTTGGAAATATTATTGGTAGTGTTTCTGAGTCCCAGCTCAGTGACTCAATGAAGCACATTACCTGAAAAAATCTAAGTTCCACATGCAAATACTTCTTGAAGGTCTAACTACATCTGAACTTGCTCATAGTATTTGCCTTTTGATTTCAAAAGGCCACTTATATTAATAAGGCAAGACAGTCTAGCCCTGGAGTTTTCTAGTTTTTCATCTCTTTAGGCTGCTTATATCCTTTCTTTTATAGATGGATCAGCAGATCTTCCCCATAAAGACACCGTGTGAAGGCTGTGAAGGTAGTAAGTCCTCATCAGACTCTCCTCCATTTTCTGTCACACTATTCTCCCTTTACACTCTCAATTCTTTTGTAAGTAATTATATCGGACTTCTGGTGACATGGGGAATCTGTCTCCTCTTTATTATAGAACTTCTTTCAGCATTACTGTTTCCCTACAAACAGTCCTTTTCCATTTCTAGTATTATTCCCTCCTGTTAAATTCCATATGGTTTAGATTATTTTCTCTGTTAGCTTGTAAGACATGTTCTTTTTACAGTTGTTTTCCACCCATGATTTAGTTGTGTTACTGTTGATCTGTCTACATTGTTATTTGTATCTCCTAACAAATTAGAATCATATTGTAGCATTTTACCATACAATGAGGATTTTTATATCCTTAATCAGGAAACATGATGGCTTTGTATCTAATCTGATTGGCATAGCACATAGTAGTCCTTAATCTCCATCTTTGCTTTCTTCCTCCTCCCGCTTCCTTTTCCCAATTTTCTCTATCTTACTTCTCTGCTGCGTCTTCAAAAAGCCACATATGTGCAGACATTATTATGCATGTTAAAAAAATTGTGTCCTGATCTGAACCATTGTTTCTCTACTAGTCGTGGCCTTTTTAAGGTGAGATCACCTGAAACTAATCTGTTTTGCCAATGATTAATACATCTCCATTTGCTCTAATTCATGCCTTGATCTGTCAGTCACAAGGTTTATATTAACCCTTTATATGGTCACAGCCCTGAGATGATGGGTTTTGTTGGATTTTTTTTTTCTGGGTTCTTTGATGGATTTGAGAACCTAAATCAGTGCTCTGCACAATCATAGATAATGAAAATATTAGCAGAATCATCAATACTTTTCTTTCACTGAAAATAAGGCCGCTAAGCAATGTCTACGGTGACTCACACTAAATAAGTTTCACCCATTAAATCTGTACCAACTTTCTTCTGCTTCTGCAAAACTACTATAATGCCATGAAAAACAAAGTGTGGGGCTCAAAACAATGCTTGTAATGACCTGGAGAAGAGCGTCTGATCCCAAAGCTTTTTTTTGTTTGGTCTAATGTAAAATAGTCAGATGACCTAATGTAAAATATTGCCTCTCCCTGTAAGCTCTGCTTTTCTATAGCGTTCAACATAATAACATTTCAAATGTCTTGAAGCAATAAAAGCAAAGGAAAGAGTACCTAAGTATTCTGGCATCTCAAGCTTTAGTACAGACAAGAATATTCATTAAGCAGTTACTAATTTATTTGGTAGTTATTGCCCATAACTTCATCTCTTGCAAATGTTTTGGTCACTGGAAAGTAAAATAGTACTTGTGAATACAGACATGTATATATATCTCTGTTAGAAAGTCTATACATCTACAAACTCTGTTATGGGAGTCAAAAAACTACTGATAACACATATAGAAACTGTATTTCCTAAAACAGAAACAATAGTTAGACATGAATTTTGTAAATCCTGGTAATGACATTACTCATCCTCTCCTGGGAAGAAAAATCCTGAATGCAGCATATAAAGGTTTGATTGACCAAGTGACTGCATTTGGAGCATATTCATGAGGAAGTTTGCATCCCTTTCAATGAAATGGCTTGGAGGATGATAGAAACATGTTCAGTAGATCTGTGTCTATACAGAGTTCAGTTCTTTTGTCTCTCAGATATGTGGCCAGAAATATACTCAGCATAAGAAAGTAATTGTACAGCATTTGGGCGTCTTGGCAAGCAAGGTAGCTTTAAACAATCTTTGCACCTTTTAGTAACATCCCAGAGGCTGGAGAAGTGTTTCAGTTAATTTAGACTGCACTGTCTGTAATTTTCTAAGCATTGCATGGCATTTAACCCTGTTTGAATTTATTCTTCTGACCTCAGAGTGCTTCTTGTGCTTTTAAAGAGGTCCTAGAGGAAAAGTTTTATGGTCACCTCTCTATTGTTCAGGGAGTTCTTTTCTAGACAAACACAAGAATTTTAGTCTCTTTATACCAACTGGCACTTTTATTATTCTGACTCTTGCATTAGAAAACCTTACCTCCTAAGCATAATGTATTAGCTGCATTAAAACACCTCTGCTGTTTTTACTAGATTGCACATTCCAGTGGTCCTTACTAGGCAGTCTCAGAGGATAGAGTGGACAATGATCATCTTTTTATGGAGTATTCCCAGGATTATTTAATGAAACCTATGGTGAAGGTCTACTTTGGTCTTGATTTTTTTGCATTTCTGTATTTATAAAAACCTGTTAATTTTCTGTTTTCTGTCTTCTTACATGGTATGGCTTTTCCACAAATACCTTCCTCAGGTGGGAGAAAAATATTTCCTGGCTGAAAGTTTTCAGCTTTGTTAGTACTGTGTGGAACTAGACAAAGATGTTCCACTTGGCCTCATAGAAAAGTCATAAAAGTTTACATTTAGTTGAGGTCTAAAATTAGAAATAATCTGAGGGAAAAAGAGCAACCAACCTTACCCAAAAAGAAGATTTAGTGTTAGCACCGCCTCCTGTCTTCCCGAATTCCCAAACTTCTACAGCCCACTGCTTTGCTCTCCCTCTCAGCAAATAATTCTCTGTCCTATAAAATTGGCCTATAATTCTCTGTCCTATAAAAGAGGGCTTTGCTGTCACTTTCCTGCATTTTTCTCTGTCTCAGACACCTCCTTCAGCACCGCATTTCAAGCTCCAGATCTGATCCTGCTTTTGCATACAGCTCAGTGGGGGGATTATGGCTCCCTCTCCCTTACCCATTCACTCCAGCTCTATGAGCAGTGCTGTGTTTCAGCAGAGGAGCTGGGTCCTGTGCAGTGCTGCTCTCCCCCCATCATTGCTACCAGGGCAGGTGGCACTGTGACCTGATGGATTTCTACAGGTTTTGTAGCAGTGTTGCTAACGATGTAAAGGACAAAAAGCAATGATAATTGGAACCCAAATGTACTGAATTCTCTTACTTGTATATCATGCAAGCACACCTAAATTTCAGATTCAAGAAATATATCACACATTTGCACAGGAGATCACCTCAGGCATGAATTGTACTTTGTCTTCTTGTTGTTTGCAAAATAAGCCCCTTGCAAATGCAGATAGGATGGCAGTAAATAAGATAACTCAGCAAAGCCTAATTCATAAAAATGTAAATGTATACACCCTTCCCTGTGGCAATATATTCCAATGTTTAAATCAAGCTTCATATTTCTTTTAAACAAGTCTTTAAACCTGCCTTAATGGAAAAGTTATTCAAAAGTTTGAAAATATCCTCTATCACATTATTTATGAACTCAAAATATTTTTCCAGGACCATAAATTATTCTAAGCTTGTTTCCCCAGGAGTCCCATTATGAAATGAACTTTAAAGCTACAGTTGGAAGGTGAATTTAATACCAGTCATACAAAATATAAAGTTCCAACCCTGCAAACGCATCTGTGTCTGGCTTTAGGCTGATGAATATTTCTACTGACTCAGTGGAAGTACTCCCACTGAAGTTAAGTTCATCTATTAAGTGTTTGAAGGCCTGTATCTGAAAGTACCACAGTAATAATCATAAGTAAATATTTGTACAGCCTTTCCTTTCTCTAAATGTTTAATTCTTTGAGCATCTTTAAGATTCCTAGCTAAGAAGTTTGTTTTGCAATACTAAAACCTTTGGAGCAAACCCAAAAGCTGCAGATCTTGCCAGTTTTGATTTACATGGGTATCAATGATTGCTGGGTACTCCAGTTCTGGTTTGTATCCCTGCAACTTAAGAATAGTATGCTGTGTTCAACTTAATACAGACAAAGAAAATTTAGTATCTTCAGCTAGAGCATTATGAAATATAAAAGTGTTGGTTTGGGTCTTGACTGAAACCAGAAACTGGACAAATAGCTGCTTATTTGGAAATTGTTAAAGGTAGGTCAGATTTTTTTTTTTTTAAAGTTTGTTTTGGAGAAGACAGCGTTTCCAACTTCTCTAGGCTAGAAAAGCAAACTTTGACTGAAAACATTTAAATTCTTTTATAGACAGAAATTTGCAGTTAAATAAGTGTAAATACAATTTGACACCTTTTTAAGCGTGTTTGTCAGCACAAGTCCACATTTCAACAGTAACTGCCAAACTGTGTTTTAAATATGGACTGTTCTTCTTATCAGAGCAAAAGGGGGACAGGAGGGCAGGAAGTGAGTCTGCCTCAACCATACAGTCACACAAACATACCAGCAATGCTCCTTCATAAGGTTCATTTTAAGTCAGGACTATTGCATGTTACATGTTCAATAGGTTTAGAAATATGTACTACTTTATTATATACTCCTTATTTTCTTATATTCTTCCAGTGCACATATGATGGACACAGCCCATCAGCATAAGCATTTCAGAGACTAATAGGAGTTCACTGTAGATGTGCTTAAAATGTCTACAGCTTTTGTGGAAGCAAAGCAGCTACTTTGCAAGCAAGTACATGATATGAGAATTGATAGCAAGTACCAACCTTGCTGCTGTGGTCCCAGCTGCATTCATAGGTAAATCAGTACCAGCTTTTGTAGAAAGTGCTCTGCAAACACCAGGGTGGAGCATATTTCAAAAGGGGCATATACAGGACCCACTGGTCTGCCAAATGTCCTTTCAAATGCTGGAAAATGTGTGAGCGAGGGCAATACAAAAATGGTGAGAGAAGTATCTTATTTTCACATTTTGGGGAGTGGGAAGGATGGTAGTGGCAAATGAAACAACTTCTTTTGGAATAAAAGTAATTCTGATGACAACAGGAAGCATCCATATACATGTGGAAGCAAGTGTGTCTGTCAGTAGGTACAAGTTAGCTGTGCACATCTAGGCAGCATGCACTGACCATTACTGGGCATCAGAGAGGTCATTTTAATAAGAATTCCACCTCAGTTTCATTTGCTGAGAGTAATTGATGCACAAATACTAGGAAGGAATGGGATTTTAATGCAAAAATTATCCATTAAAAATCACAGTGTAAATTTATGGGCATTTGCAGTATGCCATTTGTTGTCTTACCTTTAAGTAAATTTGCACTTCAAGGTAGGTCAGATTCCTCCAAAATACCTCAGATTTTTAAAATAATAATACTGTATTTTAAATGGCAGTAGGAAAGTTAAACAAAACATAAGCAGAGGACATATTGCCTGACTCCTGTTATGTGAATTCTCACATCAATTAAATCAAGCTCAGCTACCACATTCAGAGTTTGCAATAAAGAGGAAAGAAAGTATCCATTTGGACAAATCTAGTTATTACTACATTCTTTTAAAAAAACCCAAAACAAATAGAACCATATCCTGCAGCTGCCATGATTTTGTGTCAAAAACCTGCTCCAGAGCTACTCTAATAATAAAATGAATTTTCATAAAATGCTTTTACTCAGCGAAGAATTCCCAACCTCCTGAAGCGTGCAAATGCCAGTTAATTTCAGATGCCCTAAACTCATAATACAGTATTGTATAGAAATCTCCCTTCCCCTGGTACACCACTGCTCCTCCTTGCCAGGGTTCTGCACATAAGTTGAGAATGGGTCTGATGTAGGCCCTGTTTTAGATTATTTTTATCCTTTCATCAGGCTTCTAGAAAGCATCTTGTTTCTAAGACCATACCCAGGGTTGCAGTCATAGACAAAAAGGGAAAAAACCCAGCACACAAGTCAGGAGAAGCTAGGGTCAACAAAAGTCTTTTTCATTACTCACCTTTTCCATGCTGAGTTTTATATACCACGAGATGGGCTTCCTTTCCAAAAATAAGAAATATAGGACAAACACTAGGATGCCTTGCATGACCAAGGCTTAAAAAAAAACCTGTCAAACCAACAGTCTGGGAAATAGCCAAACAAATGTCAGCTCTCCAAGTTTTGCTTCTTATAATTGAACCCAAACTATAAAAAGTTTGTACTAGTAACAAAATTCAATCTGCTAGAGTAAAACCCTTCCTTGGAGCAAAGAAACTATCTTTTCTTCATCTCTCAAATTAATCTTTGCCAAGAAAGTATACTTAGCTCAAAAGTTAAACAAGATATTTTTGTTCCTAGCTACCCACAAAAGAACATCCTTCAATATTGTTTTGGAAATACTGTAGCACAATTAAGATAGAGTGTAAATCATAGAAAGAATATTTCCTGTAGCCTTTAAAATATTCTAAAGCAGCCTGACTGAAAGCAAAGCCCTTTACTGTTGCTTAATGCCAAGTGAATATTCCTGTCCAAGAAACCAATTTATGATAAAGATCTCACAAAAAAAAAAAAAGTGTTTAAAGTGTTTTAAAGATAGAAAATACTGCAATGCTTGCAATGCTTACAATATATTCTGTTTAAAACAAAACACCCAATAACTGCAAACAGGAATTCATGACCCACTGGAAAAGTAACAACTCTGGGACATGTTCAGATTCCAATTGCCAAAGTGACTTAAAAGTGGAAAGGAAATTTTGGGGCAAAGGAAGGAGAGTCATGAGAGAACAGTGAGCAAGGTACAAAGGGTTTTAATAACTAAGGGCCTCAAAAAGAAGATAGTTTCTTTCAGTCTCCTATAAGAAAAATGTGGGAAATGAAGAGAGCCTGCATTTTCTCCCCTCTTCACCCAGCCAGGTTGTCTGAAGGAGCTCTTGAAGACAGAGGAAATGGTTCAAAGGTCCTTTTGTGGAGGACCTTGATCTCCTGACATCTATCAGATATCACTGGCTCAGCTTATTAACACACAAGCAAACCCATGTTTGCCCTATAGTCAGTGGTCAAATTCCCACTTAATTTCCTGACATTATCAAAGGTACTTCAGGAGTTTATCTCAAGATATTTGGTAGACACAGAAGGTTTCCATTCAGACTCTGTAAATTCTTGCTTCTTGTCTGAGCATTTGTTCTCAAAACTGGCTGGTAGATACACATATCTCCCCTTTGATAATGAAGACATGAAATGCCACTGGAACATTCCCATTTCTGGCCTTTGCATATGTGGAAGTCTGAATCATCATGTCTGAGGCAAGGAAATACTATGTGAGTAAATAGCTGTACTGGATCCATTGAAAGAATGAAGTCAAAGGGCTGACATACTTTTTAATAATTTAGAAGGTGCATACACATTATTATGCCATTGTTTTTTGGCTGAGGTAGTTATGGAGACAAAAGCAAAAAAACCCAAAACACACACGCAAAAGAAAAAGCCCCAACAACTTCTGGATAAGAGGAGCTGTTTCCAAAATTATATTATTTTTTCAATTTATACAAGCTGATCAACTGGACAGACAATTCGTTACAAGTGGAGAAATGAGAAAATGAAGATAGACACAATATCCCCTTTATGTAATAGCCATTTGATGTTTTTAATAGTATCATCTAAACAAGCAATAAAGTCATCAAAGTTCCAGTCCTTGAAAGTGATCAGTATATAAACAACATTAATGACACAGGGATTCTTCAAATAAATGTCCAGAAATTACAAGTTTACTAAACACAACTGCTCTAAGTTAAGTGCTCTGGTGCTGGGGCACTTTGAAGCTGGGCAGCTGAGACATCATTTAGAAAATTATTCACAGCTACATTCCAGATATTTTGATATGCACTCTGTCCTGTACTTACATTTGTATCCAAACATTGTTAACAGTAATTTTTTAAAGATGTATAAACTATGCAAGATTAAGTTAATTCAAATGGAAATGGCTCAGACCCCCATAAAGAAATTGCCACTTTAGAGACTCTTTCATTGCCTTGTAATGAACTCCATTTTATGTAACAGTACATTTCTTTTCCGGATCCTTGAAGTGGGATATCAGGAAAGGCACACCTTATGCATGCAATGCAAATATTGATAACCTTGTACATTAAAGGAAATAAAAATTTTTCACTTAGCAGGAGAGAAAGCAGGAAACCATGACATAAAGTGGAGAGCATGTAACATGGGATGGATGAACAAATCTGATCAAAATAAAAAGTCCCAAAAGCTCTTACTAACAATTATCAAGACTATTGAGCTTATCTTTGCATTATCAATGCTTATTCATTTTGTGCTTGATATTATCAATTAATTTTGAGGGACTGACTCCTGATTGACACAGGTGTGAGACTAAAATCCATTTCTCCATACTTCTAGTTGTACCTCTGAGTACTGATGACATTTAAATGTGAAGAAGAGAAATAGGAAGTTACTTTTCAACTAGTTTGACAAATGATAGCATAATAGAGTCCTAAACTCTTCAAAAACCCTACCAATATTCCTATGAAGAATAATACTTTTTTCAGGTGACATATGTGTCATGACATCTGATGTCAGGAGGCTTTGAAATATAACCAGAGCTGAACACATCTGAAGTAAGTATCATGTGAGTTATGTCTTCTGAAGAAAAATATGCCAGTGAGAGAGCTCTGAACAATTTTGTTTCTGCAAATATCAAACATTGCCAGCCTAATCCAGCAAGATTTTCAGGGATGGAATTAAAAGTAAATAGTAAATTATTAGGGACACTGAAATCAACAAGGCTGGTCTAATAATGGGCAGTAGGCTCAGCACCTTGCAGTTTGATATCCCCAACAAGAATAATAAATGCAAAAGTCAATGTTCACTTTTTAATCCTACCACTCTTTCCTTCATTTTCTCCTATACCAGCGCTGAAGGAGGCTATGGGTGTCAATGATATTTGTAAGCAACACAACTTTTCTTTGTCACTCCTTCCAACTCCAAGAAACATAAGAAATTACATTTGCTGCCCTAGAAATGATCTTCAATCACAGCCACTTTCCAATACCATCCCATTTTCCTGAATGTAATGTATTAAAGTATCCAGTGTGAGTAGCTGCCTTTATACCTTCATGTGCCTTGCAGCATAAGAAATATGGGGAATCTGTGCAATCTGAGGATGGAAAATAGCTTGGTCAAACAACTCAATGTCACTTGTCTATACTATAACTCAGCTTATATATGTTCTTACCTTTTCTTAATCAACACCTTCACCAACTTCAGCTTAAAATTCAGCCCCGTCCCTCCCCCCCCCAAAAAAAAAAGAAAAAAGAATAAAAAAGACAATCAATGACTAGGTGAAAGATGTATTTATTATTATTATTCAGATAGTCCTCAGTCACTTAAAAAAAAAACTTGATACACCTAAGCATCTTCTCTGGCTAAAGACTGAAAGGGAATTGCTTCCTTACTGAAGATCTGCTCAGAATGCCAAGTCAAACAGGAAAAGAAACCTTCATGAGAGTGTTACTTTTAGCATCTACAGAAGAGTGGTAAGGCATACTCATAGTCCTCAACATCAAGACCCAAAAGCCTCTTTTCTATTGCTGTTCCTCAGGTTCTGCACAGTTTGGTTTCTTGCCCCGTCTTGCTCCCTGGAGAGATGCATAGGGAACTGATGAAGATATCATGATGCTTTCCAGCCAGTCCTTTGAACTTGTCTCATAGTTGAGTTATTAGGCTTACAATATCAAGAACTTTTTTTCATCCATGGAGAAAAGGGCTGAATTTATCCTAAAAGCCTCCTCATAAACACTGCCTGGTAGATTATTTTTCTATTTATCAGGAAAGCAGCATTACAGGAGATGATCCCACCACCCTTGAAACTGTAATTTCTTACTACTGTTTATCAGAGTATGGCATTTTCATAACCAGTTACTTTAACACTGGCCATTTAAAAATAGCTGCTTTTCTATTTTCCAGGGCCACAGCTGTCTCACATCAGAAATGCTATTTTGTGAGAGGTTTCAGTTGCTCTGGCAACAGCCTTTGACAAGTTCTGTCTGTGAGGCTGCAGAGAAGAGAAATTGCTGAGAGGAGAGATCCATCCCTTCTCAGTGGTGTTTTGACTTGCCCATACAAACAGTACCATGTCTCTGAGAGATATCAGTAAATCCATATCAAAGAGGTCATTCCCTCACTGTCACTGAGTATTACAGGGAAAGGATCTTATGGAAGAAATAAGAGGTAAATGGTTAAGAGTTAAATGGTTCTGATTCAACCACATGCAATATCTGAAGAAAAAGTGCTAGGTTGTTATGCATGTTCCTGCCTGAAAATGCCACTTTAAAAATGGTGGTAAAACAGCTGCCAGGCTCACTATTGTCTGTGTATGAATACCATCACAACTGAAGGGTACACAGAATGTCAGTAATAATCAGATTTTGAACAGGTAATATCATATCATACATGTTTGCTGTTTAAATTTTTTGCTATCAAAAAGAATCATGTTTCTTGACATTTTCTTTCCATTTAATCAGGTGACATGATAATTATGTATATGTGTAACAGTATGTCAGTCCAATGTAATTTATTTGCAATTGGGGTAGACAGATGTTTCTTTCTACTAATTACTCTTAGCTTTGGACAGTATCTCTGAAAATTTGCTTCTTCTATCATGATCATGCCACATTAGATCACTCCAGACCACCTTTTTTTCATTGGATTTTGGGTCGTCAAAATTGTTTATTTATGGAGCCTCTTGCTACTGAAGTACAGGGAGCTTCTGGAAAGAGGGCCTTGACTTAACTCTTTCAGTTGCACAGTGGTGTATGGGTGCAGTCCCCATGCTTCTAAAAGTACTACCCAAAGATGAGCTGTACAAACCCTTAAAGATTATACAAAAGCCAGTTTTGGCTAGGTGACTGTACAAACTAGAGATTCCTTCTCTCAATTTTTCATTGTAGTCCATCTGCTGACACAGCCAGAAAGCTGCTATCTTAAGAATATTCAAGCTCTCAGGGCTTAGAAAGTATCCACAGGATTTTGGTGTCACCTATTAAAGTGACAAGACTGAAGAACATGAGGTTGCCCTCATGCTCTTGTCTGACAGCACTAAGCTGCAAAATTAGTTCTTGGCTGCATGGCAAATTTGGGATCAGGAAAAAAACAGGTAATTTAGTAAGGAATCTATAGCTGTTTAATATCTGTCAAGGAGAGTCTACTTAAACTGTCAACAGCTTTATGACTGAAAGTTGAATGTAGGATGTAAGTAGCTATCATTTACCATTTTGTTTGGCAGTGTTGAATAGAATGACAATATGATAAATTCAACAGCAAAGGGCAAAAATCTGCTTGCCATTTTCAAATCTGCTGCCTACCAGACTTGAGCTCCTGTCCCATATAGTTGCACAGAAGAGCTCACTTGGGATTGAAATCAGTGGGAGCCCACGCCAGATGTTAAAGCAATTCTGATCTTGCTTCTTAAGTAATGTGATAAAAGGGGTTTTTCTCCTGTTCTTCTAGGATTGTTTTCTTAACTTGCAGTAACATTTTCAAGTTCTTTTTGCTGCTGTCTTTCAATGAATTTTTCTCTTCTGTTTTACTGCTCTTTATGTTTCACAATAAAAAGTCATGTATCAAACATTCTTACAAATAGAGGCAGATCCCCCAAAACTGAGACTGGTTTTCAAAGAAAATTACATTCAAACAGTATTAATAGATTTATGGTTCTCTTTAAATGTTTCTTGCTATCATCATTTTAACTCTGAATTTTAAAAATTTAACCCTCAGGACTGGAATGTTTGAAATTTTCATCACATTTTTATAGTATGAAAACACCTGCAGTCTTTAAGTATCCTTATTGTAGCATTCGAGAATATCAGGGAACAACAGCTATTGCAGGACTGTTAAAAAAATTAAGAATGAAAAGCACTGATAATTGCATTAATTTTAGTAGTGCTGAATCCTTACAATTTGATTTTCAATCAGGAGCAAAATAGAAGATGTATAGTATGGACATTGTCTCTAAATTTGCATATAAATGAGTGGCACATTTACTTTATGATACACATGACTACAAAATCTTAATATAAATAATTCTAGCACTGCTGCTGTATAATCAAAGAAGTAAAGAAGCAGCAGAAAGGAGGCCTCAACCCTGGGAAAAGATTAGTGCTGACAGTGTCTTAGAGCATAGAAGCTATAATCAGTGCTGAAAACTGCTCTATCCATTCTACCAGTAGATACCAGGGAGTTTGTTTTATTGAAGATGATGCTCATAACTCATCACTGGTTTTAACAGTGAATATGTGACAATTGAAAGTCTCAAAGAGCATGGCATTTATGGCAGGCAAAAAGCGAAGTTTGCTTATTCATAGACTTAATTAGATGTAAATTGAAGGCTCCAGCAAAGATTTTGACCCCACCCTGGGCTTCAGAAGCCCAGCTCACAAAGGGTTTTGCAGACTGCTGCTGTGAAAAATCAGGAAAAATGAGCTTCTTTTCAATAGGTTAAGGTCTTGCAAGGCCAGCAAGGATCTAATGAGTTTTTTAGAGAAGTCACTGACAAATGTAATGATACACCATGCTGAATGAAATGGAAGTCCTGCAGAATAAAATCATATGTGAGCTTCTAATTATTGCTACTATATGGATATGAAGGGATGGAATTAAGGATTTATAGACAACATTGTTATTCCTTTTCTCTAAGGCCATCACAATAAAACCAAAATGTTCTTTTACATAATTTTAATATGTTTCTTACAGTTCTGTTTAGTATCTTTAGTCTGATAACGTTTCCAGCAATGTGGAAAGGAAACTAGAAATTACAAGAGGGGAAGGTTTGTCTGCCTTTCATTGTTAGATTGCATATGCTCATAATGATTCTTTGATTATTCTCCTCTTACTCTTACATGTGTACAGGCAGAATAAATCTGTAGGAATGATTATAAAGCTGACTGACACATTGAAACAAACCCATGTATGTTGTTTGAATAATTCTTAATGATTATTTAAATATCGTAACACTGGAGTGAATTAGTACTAACTCTTTATAGATAATCTTACAGAAATTCAAAGTGACTGGATGTATATAAAGAATTCAAATTTCTCAGTAATCCCAGTGAAAAAATAAGATTCAGCTCAAGAGTGTCATTCAGCTCAATTGCTGGTCTCTTTCTCATAGACTACACATTATCTTCTTCCCAAAGTACTGGACTTTTGCAGCCCTGTTAACCCTGTGTAAGTGCTAGCTATATGTCTGCCTTATGTTCCCAGAAAACAGAAATTTCCTCCAACATTATGAACAAACAAATAAAGATGTGAGAGATGCAGGAAAGGTGAGTAGACCACCTAGGCTCCTTGAAAACCCTCTGGGTCTCACATGTTTTGCATTACTTCACTTTTTAAGAATGTTTTTTCATCATGACTGATGGGTCTGATGACTGATAAAGATAAGAAATTCAAGAACTCATGCAAATTTACTGTCAGCACTTCCAGGGATGTAAGTTTGAATACAGCTGCATCAGGATTGTTACGTTTCCTACCCACTTCTACACTTTATTTTTTTCCTACCAAAGAAGTAGGCAATGAGAAATGCATTGGCAGTTTATCAAATGAAACATCTGACTACATGCTTTGTACCTCTAGAGTATTAAAGTACACGGACATTTAAGTTACGAAAACTCTGCAGCTCTGTTACAAGAGAAGCACAGCAGGGCCTCCTATTACCCAGCAAGTTAGAACTTGCTAGTCCATGTCTTTCCATGACATTGGTTCTTGACAATAATTTTTGTATCCCTGTGCTGAAGGTAGTAAGAAGTTTCAATCAAATCAGCCAAAATATTCTAAATGCAGTTGTTCTGAATAGGAATTCAGTCATGCTGAAAGAATTTTGAGCTTATTTCTCCTCTGATTAAATACTGCAGTTTTCCACCATTTTGAAGGAACAGACTACATGAGCCTTTGCCACAAACAGATTTGTGGCATAAATTAGCTATTCCATTTTCAGTCTTAAACAAGGAAGCATATTGAGGCATTTTGTGTTCTTTCCCAAAATGCTTTAAGCTTGTATTTCAGCAATATTCTAGTGTGGTTTCAGTCTCCTGCTGCTAATTAGAATAATCTTGGATGCCATCTTAAAAAAAAAAAAAAAAAGAAAGAAAGGGCATTTTATGGTTTCCTTTCTGGGTGTAGAATCAAGAGTGGTAAGAGGGAGTGCATTTTTCCATGTGGCTGATAAGACTTCATAATAAGTTGCAGTGAGAAGTAAGTTTAATCCTTTAAAAAACCTAGGTTTTATCCTAAGTTTCTTCATTTAATATTTCTTTCTTCTCTCTTTTCTATTACTATTGTAATTACTATTACTACTACTATTACATTACTATTGAGTAATGATTCTAGAAATGTGAAACACATTATCTTCTATCCTAACAAATGTAAATACCAAATCTGATACTAGAGATCCCATGTAGTGCATGTAGAATCACAGAATCACAGAATATGCTGAGCTGGAAGGGACTCACTAGAATCAGCAAGTCCAGCTCCTGGCCCTGCATAGGACACCCCCATGGATCATACATTGTACTCAAGAGCACTGCCCAGATGCTTCTTGAACTCTGTCAGGCTGGTGCTGTGACCATTTCCCTGGGGAGCCTGTTCCAAGGCCCAACCACCCTCTGGGTGAAGAACCCTTTCCTAATATGCAACCTAAACCTCCCCTGTCACAACTTCAGACCATTCCCCCAGGTCCTGTCACTGGGCACCACATGGCAGAGATCAGTGCCTGTCCCTCCTCTTCCCCTCATGAGGAAATTGTAACTGCAGTGAGGTCTCCCCTTAGTCTCCTCCAGACTGAACAGACCCAGTGACCTCAGCTGCTCCTCAAGGCCCTTCACCATCCTCGTTGCCCTCCTTTGGACACTCTCTAATCACTTCATATCTTTCTTACTTCTTGGCACCCAAAGCTGCCCCAAGCTCAGAGCAGAGCAGGACAATCCCCTCCCTTGCTGGGCTGGCCATGCTGTGCCTGATGGCCCCAGGACAGGGTTGACCCTCCTGGCATTCAGGGCACTGCTGGCTCACATTCAGCTTTCTATTGACCAGAACCCCCAGGTCCCTTTCCACAGCACTGCTTTCAAGCCTCGTGACTTCTACTGTACAAGTCTGTGCAAAGGTTGGGACGACACATTTACACTATTTCAGAGCCACTGATAAATCATTCTGTACTCACATAAAGTTATAAATGTTCAATGTAAACATGGCATTAGTAAGACATTAATCTTCTTCTCACCAAATCAATGCTCTCACATGTGGGAGAATATATTTTGGAAAATACCAGGTTATCTGTAAATTAAATAACTCTCCAGTTCCTAAAAGAAAAAGTATTCCATTAATTGAGTTAGAGTGTTTTACTTAATTTTACCGTCTTCTCAAATATTCCAATTTTATCTCTTACTGTTCATTTCCTTCTGCATGTGGAATTTTTTGCTTCTTTGTAAATATACCTTGTGTGCACCAGGTGGCAAAAAGCTTCCAAACAAAGTTTGTGATTTAGATTTAAGCTACATGAGCCTGCAAATAAGTGTGGACACATTTAACAGCAAATTTGCTTTCTTCCCTGCAGTATTTAAAGAGTCCTTTGACCTTCATCTTATTCCCTTTAAATGGCTGACTCTGATGCATTTGCTTTCTCCTAGACAGGCCCTCATATGTAGAAAACAGTCAAGCCTCAGCAGCCCTCTCAGGCAGCTGTGCATCCTGTTCCTTGTCTCATGAGCTTGGGCAGAAACTGGTAGAAGGGCTTACAAAAAGAAGATGTTGCTTGCTCTAAAAATATTTCTCGTTTTAATTTCCTGAGGCTTCAAGGATCTCATCGAAATATTAGAGAATCCAAATAAATAGAGACCTAATGGAGTGCTCAGTTCAGCCAAGTAAAACATAACCCTCTAACACTGTTCTCAGGAAGTCTTTTCTGGTTGGTAATACACAACTGAGCATCACCAAAACTTCTACTCTGTCTTTCCTCTCTCTCTCTTCTTTCTCCACTTCCAAACACTAGTTAGCATCTTGCTCAAAGCCCCCACCAGTGTTAGTGCCTCTTTTTGTCAAGTTGTTTGGAAATGAGAGCAGATTCCTTCCTAAACAGACTAATGGCACACACAGCACAGAGATTTTGGCACTGGGTTTTCACTTGGCACATCAATGCCCAATCCCAGATCCCAGTTTTGCTTTAGAAGGTATTAAGGAGCTGCTGGGAACACACTAAGATTTAGCAGTGTGTCTGGCCAGCAAATCAAACCAAATGGAGTAATTTATTCAATACTGCAGATATGCTGACCAAAAATAGGCTTAGTGGTCACTTGCATTGTCTTCCCCAAATGCCTTTTGTTACCACTCTGTGGTAATTACTCACTAACGTGAGTAATAAGCCACATCCATTGTTCTTCTTTGTATTTGGGAATAAAAATTTGTATGTTCTAAGGCATTATATGCTGATGATTAGAAATGCTCACATCAGCTTGCAGGGAGAATTCAGTCAGGATGAGTAACTATTTAACTCTTCAGTACTCAGAATCTTCAGGAAGTTGCAGGGTGTTTTTCCATGTTCAAATAACATTTCACATGGAATGGAGCTAGCCAACTGTAGTGACAAGACTAATCTCCTCTCCTCTTTTCTTTCATTATTTCCTATCAGCCATTCCTGCCATATTCTGACACAACATTTTTTCCCATCCTCTTTCAGACTCCTCAGAGGTACCACCAAACTACTGTTCTGGGAGCACAAGAGGTGGTAAAGGAGAACAAAGAATGAAAACTAACAAGAAGACAAAACCCCCTCCCTATTTCCTCTCTTGCCCAACAAATTTATGCCTCCTAAGTGTAAGGCAGACATGGCTTAAATGGGATATAGGCTACTAGAAACTGCAAGACTTAATTAGGCTGTCATTTTTTTCTGTCTCCCCAGTTAACTCTAATTTAAACAAACCTGTGTGTAGGTGTTGTCTCTGGGAACAGCATCATTTCTGGTGAGTTCCACTAGTGGTAAATAAGAAATGGGGTATATGGAAACTTAGATGGTAGAAATGAGAAAGGGGAAGACAAGAATTCATGTTTTTAACAATATCCTTTTTCCCAAGAACTTCTCAGTAAAGGAGATGTTTGAGGAAAAGTTTCATGCCTTGTTTATTTTAACAAAGGTGTCTTGTACAGTTCATGCAGTATTTGCAGTGGAGAGAAACTGTGAAAATGGTCTTGTTCTTCAAACCTAAGTACACTTTAGCATCTTTGCTTACTAAAATTATCCAAGAGTAAGAGCCTATTAGAGTTATGCTCCAGTGGCTCATAGATTCTGGGACCGATGCCAATTTATTTGCAAGGGAAAAAAATGAGGATTAATATCACTGAGGTAAACAGCTCTATTTTTACTGAAAAGGATTATCAGAACCAAAGGCATTGTACAAATTTTCTAAAATTTAGCTAGGCTGTATAAAGGCAGGAATTTTGAGAAGGAGGTCTAAAAATCCTACTGCTTCAAAATATTTAATCTTAAAAATACTTAGAGATCAGAAGTTAGTTAGATACCTAAAAGCAGATACCGTTCATGTTTAGAAACAACCTTATCTGGGAGTTTAGGTGTTGTTACCTAGCTCTTCATGCCTCTTTACCTCTGACCCTTCACATATCTTCTCACAAAAATATGTTCAAAAGATGTCTAATACACCACATGTTCAGTCTTTAAGGAGAGGGCTGACCTGCTGGGCCATGACGGGAATGTGGGGAGAAATAATGCCCTGTCACTTGGAGCAAAGAAGGGAGAGGTGTCGATTCTGCCCCCTTGTTCAAAGCACTGAAATGAAAGAGAGACATATTTTTCTGCACACCAGAAAGGGTAAAATGAGAGAGAACTGGCACTAGAACCCATATCTGCCCACTTTAGGGGCTGAGGATGCCTGTTATAGTCTCCAAATCAAGGTTGGAATTTTCTCTCTCTTTTCCTGGCCGTGGGACTCTTGTATTCTCAGACACTCAACACAAAATAAAGGCAAGACAAAGCTGCTTAGGAATTTGAATGCTCTGAGTAGAGACACTTTGACTGCATGAGGTTCTAGGAAAAGTATGTGTGAGTGCATGTGAGTGTGTATGTGCATGCCTGCGTGTGTGATATGGCTCTGGGATACAAGGAGCGAGACCACACACTGCAAGAGAGAGAAAAAGCAGCCTCAACAGTCTGAACAGAGCTGCTGTGTAGGTTTGTGGGAAGCCTGGAGAGGTGACTTTTGGATTAAGATTCTGGCAGAAAGAGTCTTGGAGGGGTAAGTGAAGAAGCTGTCATAGGTTGTTTAATTTTTTTTCTGCGGTCAAAGTGGGATTTGGACATTCCTGTAAATCAAGTTGCATGGAAGATGAGTGATTGAATCCATTACTAATTTTTCTTCCCAACTGGCAGATCTAAAGAGATTCTGATCTAACAGCTGCTGAGATGAAAACATGCTGCTAGTAGCGGTAGCAAATTTTCTTCTCTTCTCATGGGGAATTGAAGATATTTTTAAGAAATTTCATATTTTTATGTTTCAGTGCTATGCCTACTATCTCACTACTACTGCCCCTTTTTTATGGTATTCAAAGATACTATTATTTCACATAAGCAGACTTCAACACTTAGTCTACCATTTCAACCCTTCTGTCTTGAAATAATTCAGAAAACTCAAGAGTTCTCCCATGAAGAAGATAGGCTGGCTTCCCATGTTAGCTGTACTCCTGTAAAGCTTCAGCAGTTGACTCTAAGTTTGAAATGAATCCTGCAACCCAGATCATTTAGGTTACTTCAAGTTTAAATAAGAAATGAGATCTGAAACTCAGCTGACAAGTACAGACCTTGGTGGTATATATTACCTGTCTTTTCTCACAAATCAGTGCATGGCACATCACCCACAAACAAAAGAAGAGAGACTGACAGGGAGATGCACAACTGAAAGTCCAAAATAGTCTGAGGGGCTAAGGCTTGCTTTTATTAAAGGGAGAAAAGATGCTGGGGAAGTCTGTCAGCTTACTTTTAAAAGTAGCTAGGAGGCTTCTTTCGGCCCTCTAAGGAAACCTTCTGACTTTTGGAAGGAATAACCCATCTACAAAAACCAAGATGGCTCAAGCTTAAGAGAAGTGAATGAGCTGCAGCCTGGCTGCTCTGCTGAAAGCAAGTAGTGCTGGCTTCTGGAGAGACAAGGGAAGTAAGTAAATACCTTTCCTCTGACCTCAACAACCCAGTAGTGCTGACATCTTTTAAGATGTCAATTTAATTTGTATACAAATGATGCACACATATATCCTGCTAGAAGTGAGACAGCACTCATGATTCACATTTCCAACTGCGTGAGCATCCAGGTGAAATTTCTCTCCACTCACTTTCAGCAGTGGCCTGGCTCTGGCTTAGGCTTGGGCTCAGGCTGAAGCTCAGATTCCACCACAGTTCTTGGGGCTCATCCCATTAGCTTCCAGCAATGTGAACTGCTCTGCAAAGCTGTAAAAAGCCAACATGGAATTTAGCTGAATAAATAGTTTAGCAATGAATACTACAAAGTAACCTTTTACTTGGTCTTTAATAAAAAAAAGCAAAAAACCAAACCAAACCAGGAGATAGATGTTCTGCTGGCAGTTTGTGTGTTTATTTTCCAGTTGCCATAGAAAATAATTGACCTATTTTCGTCCAAGAATAAATATCTTTATTCAAGCTCCCTAAAAAAACAGGCAGCCAAGATTTGCACTGAGGCCCCACCCATGCTGTCTGCTGCTACAGTCCACAGTGGACAGATTAAGCTTTACCATTTTTAATGAGGCTTTTGAACTGTTGGATGAAAATGTGTTTCTTACAGTACATTTATCCTGCTGAGTCCTACTGTTTCAGACCAGAGATTTGGTTCTGATGAGAAGTCTGTGCAAAAAAGACAAGACTTTCAGCAGTGCCATTGCCCTGGGCTCATTCATGTTCTCTCTCCATTTCTTTAAATCTTCCAAACAGGTAACTAAGCCACCTTTCAGAATGTTTCTCCTGGCCATTCTTTTTTCTTTACCCTACTCTTGATATGTAAGGGCTTCAGCAAAAGGCCACTGAATTTATGGAAAGGGTTGATGGCTCAGGAGCTGAGAATTTCAGTGTTAAGTAGATTTATTTCTGGATCCTTTTCTTTTGCTTGTGGATATAAAATGGAGTCACTTTGAAAGTCCTCATGTAGCTCCCTGAGACTCAGGCCATTTGCTCTGTTACCTTCTCTGTAACCCCATAAAATGTATACTCAGACTCTACTCCAGTTGCTTTTTCTCCTCATACTAGTCCCCAAATATTAATCTTTTTGCATATTGCTCATGTTTGCATACTTCTGTCCACTTTAAATAATTCTAAATTTTTTTTTGCCAGATTATAGGCAGTGTTTCTATTTATATATTGTAGATTTGTTTTTTCATTGTTGCTAAGCACTGCACTGAATCTCTGAGAATCTTGTCTGTGGCTTTGTCTGCAAAATTTCTGTTCAATGTTCAGTGGTATACATGACAAGTGAGGTAGCCTTGACATGAGTGAGAGTGTCTGGACTTATTTGCTGAAAATGTGGAAGCGTGTGGTAAAGGCAGTGGAATGATACACAAAATCAAAGAACAGACTTGGTAATTCTGGTTTGATTTTGCATATTCGAATAAGTAGCTGTTAGAACAGCAAGTTAATAGGCTGCTTTTTCTGTTCTTCTTGTGCAGAAGAGTCAGCATCTTCAGACCCACCTACTGGACAATCAGAAATATGACCCAGAAGGAGGACTAGATAGAAAGTTCCCCATAATCACAGGTGGACCCATGCTATCCATTCGGCCATGTTTGAATACGGACTTGCTCCTTTTCCTTGTCTGAATGCGAGGCATGACTTGGCAATGGGATTAGGCACATACTGAGGGAGGGAGTCAGAGAATATCCTGCACCTGAGTGCCAGTTCAAGCCCCCAATCCCCACGGGCTCTTTGCTCTGCCTGGTGGGTACTGCTCTTCCATCCCTTGGCTGCTCTGCGAGCTGCAGGATGCAACTGGAGTGCAGCACTGCAGGATTCCTCTGTGCTCCAAACCTCCATATGGAACATACCATGGGGACAGTTGTATCTGCTTACCAAGCCTATTTATCACATCTGCAAAGGTAAACCAGTGTAATCCACAAATCCTGTCTCCCAGCTACCCTTGTAGAACATCAGGTATGTTTTAAAATGCAGTTGTTTAAAACAATTTATATTATTTGTAAATTCCTTCTAAAAATATGCAAATAACTAAAAAATGCTTTCTTAGTGCAGAGAACAAGATTTTATTTCAAATATTAAATTAAAATTGAGAATAGCTGGAATTTCTGAGATAAATAAGACTGATTGCTGGGAAAAGAAAAGGGAAATTATTATTTACTTAGTGTTGACTGTATCATTAAGTTAAAGAAGGGATGGTTTTGATCTTGCGTCTTTCCACTAAGTTTTCATGTATGTAAGTTAAGTGATCCCAAAGATGCTCATAAGTATCACCATTCCAGCGTGACAAATTGTTTCATGTTCTCCATGGTATAATAGCCAAATAAATAGAGGCAGTGTTTATTTTGCCACTCAGCAGATCTTTCAAATATTATCACTGTGACATATTTTCTTTGTTTTATTTTATTTCAAGTCAAATTCTATTTAAGACTTTAGGTCACTGCTTTATGCCCTTGGGCGGGGTACAGATCTTTAACCAAGCCACTGTAAATAAACTGTAGTGATTTCCGTGATTGCAGATTTTGACAACACTGGCGGGAACATTTTCTTTAAATGCCATGTCACTTTCACCTACTGCCTTCAGGCCAGTGCATGACATGCAGTAAGTGTCAGGCGAAATGTCACATCTGGGAGGAAGAGCTTGTGTGAACGTTAAACTGGAATGTGGAAAAATGGTGCCACATACCCTGTAATCTAATACTGTTCTCCCTTAAAAGGGATGTTTTCTCTATGGAGATATGTGTTTACCAAAATTACTTCTGCTTGAAGTTCAACAGAAACTAAACTTATCTACTTATCCCCAGTTTTCTTGGGAAGCTCCTGCTACAGGGGTTGAATTCCAGGTCCTTGTATATTTTCCTGACATGATAAGAGTCTTTAGCAAATAAACTCAGAAAATGGAAAGGAGAGGAATGAAATTAATTTGTGTTATGGAATGAGAATAACCTTCTCCTAGGACATGAGAACAGCATCCTACCCCTAAGACTCCAAGTCTTATGAGTCCCTATTCTTATATTTGGAAGGAACCAAATATAACAATAGGGACAGTATCTAATGATGCTTCACTGGTGCATACTCAGCTCAGGAATATTAAGGACTTGGTATGCATTATGTGAAGTGCCTCTTTTCTGTTTGTTTTTAATCAGTCACCTGCTAGGTCTATTTGATATCCATATTTCTTGTAATAGAAAAGGCAGTGGATAACAATTCCTATTCCTATTAATTTCTCTTTGCTACTCTGCTTACAGAAGTCTGCCACAGCATTTCTCCATTGCTTTCTGGGCTGTGTTCTGTTCCTCTTGTGGAAGATATTGTTTGGCTTCAAAAATCCCTCTTGTCCATGTCTTTATATTTTCTGGTTTTACTATAAGCTTTTTGAGATGATGGCACTGGAAGTTCAAGTTCTGGGTCCACTGTGGATTCATGCCATACTGTTTTCCAAATGATTCTCAGAATTTTAGCAGCTTAGTAGTTCATTGGTAAGGATACCTTTCAAAAACTCTCTCCTGTGTAACAAACAATTTCTGAATCTAACATGCAGATAGGATTGTTTCTCCCACAGGCATTAATTTAAATTTATGTATTCAGTTTCACTCATTGTTCTATTACTGCCTTAACATCACAGAAGTCAACAAATCTTCACAGTCACCTTTCATTTTCATTACCTTGAACAATACAGCAGCAAATTCTGCCAGTTCACTGTTAACCTCCTTTCCAGCCCAGTGATTATGTTCTCTACCACTGTTTTCACCTGTTTAGGAAGTGTTTTCAATAATTTTGAATTCTTATTTCTGACAACTTTAAGGAATTCCTTTCAGCTGTTATTGAGGTGGTTATAAACAAAACGTTACATGTAACAGTTACAAGTTCAGTTATTCCAGGCTTGAGATCCTTTATAACTCTGCTCTGAACTACATCTGAGTACAGTGATTTGTTACTATTAACTTTGTTGATAGTTCCAGTGCCACCAACAATTCAGTTTGTGACACATCCTCAGATTCATCCACTAGGAAGGAGGAGTCTGATGGAGAAATATACCCAAGGTCTCCAAAGAAAGCACAACTACAAAAAAATCTTTTTACTGTTTCTGCTCTGTCCTTATGTTCTCTGAATACTCCCTTTTATGCTTGGCTATCAATTGCCCTGCTAAATTTCTGTCTGGCTTTTTATTCTTCATCTATTTGAAAAATAATCTATATGACATTTCATGTCTTTTGCAAGTTGTTCCTCAAACTCTTTTCCAACCTGCCCTCATATGCATTTCTATTTAACCTGCCAGTTTTTGTATTATTTTCCATTTTCCTCTTCTCAAAGTAGCCGCAGATATTTGAAAGCCTGTCTTCTTACTTCAAATACCTTCCATTAACCTGATATTAAATCATGTGAATTGATTGCTTTGGGCTCAGGGTGGAATGTGATATACCTGAAGTTTGTGTGGTAGAAGTCCTGCCATCCTTCTGAGCCTTTGAAATACTGCTTATAAAAAGTCTTCATGTTAACTGCAAACATTTACTCTTTAGTCGCCCCTTTTAGGTTTTTTTTTTTTTTCAGAGTTCTCATTTTTGTAGATGCTTGCTTTTTTTTTGTTTAATTTCTGCTCCCCAGAACTATCATTGCCTTTGTGACCTTGCTTCTGCCTTCTCACTTGTCTGTTACCTGGCTGTAACAGATTGTCTTTATGTGCCCCTTTCAAAGATGATGAGAGATTTTGCCCATGTCCTATTTTCAACTAGGAGATCATTCCCCCAGTAATGCATTGCCTGATTCAAATGGGATCCTCTGCATTGCAACTGCCCTTCCTTCCAGTGAGATATTCCCTTCCTGGAACCATTTCATTGGATCGACATTCAACTTGTCCTTTTATTTCTAGGCAGAAGGATAATTATGTGGTGTCATCCCAGACTCTGGAATGAAACTGTCATTGGTGCAGTGGTGCCATCACAGGACATTTGCCAAATTGGTCACAGAACTGTTGATACATGCCATCTTGCCAGCATCACTGCCTCTGCCCTCACACTGATCATCTTCTTCATGCACCCTCTTCATTTGACCTCAGAAGTGTGTCTCCCAAGCTCACATTTTTGATGGGTTTGTACAGAGCAGGGCATACTGACCTCACTGAATACTTTATTAGTGAAGAAGTAAATTATTAAAATGCATACAGATAGAAGGAGAAAAATGGAAACTATGCTATAAATAGAGCAAACTTGCTGCTTGAGAGTTAAGCAGCCATTCATATTCATCTTCTAAATTATTCAGCTCACAGCTTTAATACACTGGTTTCTTCCAAAATGAAAAACTGACACTTGTTTCTATGGCAATCCTCTGAATTTACACTGAGCTGAAGATCTAGATAGCCCCTGATATTTTACAGGGGTTTTTATCTGTTCAACCAAAACCTATTAACTCAAGTTTACCTTTATTTTTAAAAGATATCCCTGAGGTTAGCTCTGGGTCTGTACACTGATGACAGCTATAACACAGTAGAAAAATGAATAAGGGAGCCTTAAATTGTTTTCATCAGGATGTTGCAGCCACAGCAACCTTGACATAAACCAGCTGCAAGCTTCTCAGGCTAAAACAGTTCTGAGATGAATCAGTTTTAATAATACTTCTGGCTTGTGCACCATTTTAATTGTATCTAAAAGTCCTCCAGGTTTATTGAGTTCAAGGGATATTGTTATTCAGTTTTATTTGCATGAGTCACATGAAACTTAAGCAACAAGCTCCCCACATGCTATATACTTTAAAGGGTCCTAAGTGACCTGTAAAGAAGTTTGTGGTAAATCCTTCTATCATAGAGCTTTGCAGGCAGAACCAAGTGAACTACAAAGCTCAGAAAAAAATCTTGTGTCTATGTACAAAGGACCAGAGAAAAATAAATCTCATTCTTAGCTGCTTTCTTCAGTTATGATGGAGGGGTGGGCCTGGAAGTGCCTGATCCACCAGCAGCTGCTTCATTACTGTACCTGACAAATGGTGTAAGGTAATCCCATCTGCCCACAGTTCAGTGAAGTTCACTAGAAAGTCAGTAAATGTAAGGATTTTCAAATTCACCCGCCCAAAGTCCCAAGTCTAGGTGCTTGCTTGTTGTTTATTTTTTGTCTCAAGTGATGAAAACTACAGGTGTTTTAGCAAGTTTCCTTGGCACAGAGTGGACTTCTACAGCTGTCACTCTGTTTAATGTTGCTTAAAATTGGACTGAAAATTTTGGGACTGCATCTGCATTATGACTTGTTTGCACTGGGCCCCACTGTGGAGACAAATCTAAGCAATAACTGGGTGAAGTTTGATGGTACCAAATTCCTGGTGAATACTTCCAGAATGCTTTGTCTCTTTCCATCAGTCAACTTCTTATTTCCTCAGCAAGGGGGTAAATCAGAAATAGCCCTGAGAAGGAAGTCCTTTAACATTTTGCTTTGTCTTGAACTAAGCACTTCTGAGGCCAATTTGGATCATGATCCTTGAATCCAATTTTATCAGTCACTCGAAATGTAAAGTATTAAAATATTACAGATTAATCTTTCTGATTTAACAATATTACCCACAGACCTTTTCAAAACAGGGAGCACTTCAATATAATTGTGACACAGCTTGGTGCAAACCAACATAATCTGAGAACCTCTGCATGCATGCTCTTGGCGGTGATCTTAACACTAAGGACTGCAGCATTAAAATAATATGTCTGGTACCACAATTCAAAATGGTTACATAAAAAAAAAAGAGAGAGAGGACACTCTAGCATTAGTTTATGAAAAAAAAGATATAGGGTAAGTCAATGCATATAGTCTGTGTCACATCGTTAAGAGCTTCAATAGTGGGATAGGAAAGCAACACAGCTGATAAAAGCACCTGTAAGGTGGCA
The DNA here is from genome assembly GCA_013396995.1 of Dicaeum eximium. Lineage (NCBI taxonomy): Eukaryota > Metazoa > Chordata > Aves > Passeriformes > Dicaeidae > Dicaeum > Dicaeum eximium. Next base: position 1,566,050 of record VWZP01004822.1, on the reverse strand, counting down.
AACCAACTAAGACCTCAGAGATAAACTTGCACAATGGAATACTAAATATTTGAAGAGAGATACTTCTCGTGAAGATCCCTCTTAGTTCTGTTGCAAGTGTCTCTAACAACGGGGTATTTGAGCATATGTCAGGTTAATCACAGCATGGGAGTTAAATGTCAGCAAATTCCTATTAGGTCTGTCATTTCCTACCTTACAGCCCCTATTTGCCTTCAACCAAGAGATATACATCCACAGAAGCTGCTTCTATATTTGCAGAATGGAGGAAGGCAGTGTGTAAACACCCTGATTTCTTGTTGTTTGGCTTAAAGTAGTCACTTTAACCACCCTTTCCAAAAATGTCACCAACACTTGCAGTTTGCATTTGGATGGATGATCTCATTATAAACATATGCCTTGGTATTCCTCTTTCTCAGCACCCTGTGATTTTCCCTTCAAGAAAAGGAAATTTGACATGCAAACTGCACTTTCAAGTAGTGGTGAGACCCTTCGCAAAGTAGAACATCACAGCTGGAGAAAGGAACTTCAACAAAACTGGGTTTGCTTTCCAGCAGGACTGGATGATGATCTCATTTCTGTCACTGAACCAGAACAAAGACCTGACTGGAGCAGTTCAGGAATTTGAGAACTAAATGTAATGACACTGGAAAATCCTGACCTGTCAAAAACCAACATAGTCTTTGGAAATAGTTTGGTTTCAACAAACTTCTTCCAAATCACTGTTGTATTTCCTTTCAAAACTTGCCTAGTTTTCTGAGAATTCATGGAGAGAGGGTGATTCAGGAGTTTGTGTTTCAAAGGTCTAGAACTCTTGCCAGCTCTAGCAGAGCTTAAAATGAGTTGAGTTGGAAGGAGTTGAAGACACAAAGTTTACAGTCTGCGAACAGAAAGGTGGTTTGCAGGAGAGAGCACTTGACAATATCTGAAGAAACACCTCTAATTGCTTGCTGTCTTCACAGCCCTGCCTCTGGGCTACAGCAGCTGATGACAGCTCCTGCAGAGAGAAAGTCCATTGCTCAGCCCTTCTGACAGAAGAAGACCAGGCAGAAATGATCCAGTATCACAGGCTCCATTCTGGTAGCAAAAGGACTGCTCCCATCATTTCCATCTCTGTAAAACGTGTATGGGAAAAGGAAAGGACCAAACAGCACCTGGCTCTGCCAGCTGTAGGGAAGGAGGATGTCATTGTCATTACAAACTTGGGAGGGAATGCCTCAGAGACCAGCTCTTCATAAATCTTGCTTCCACAGTTACAGACCTGATTTGGGATTTGAGAGATCAAATTAAATTCTTGACAAGGGTTGGGCTAATATCAGATTGGTGGTGGTCCCCACATAGATTTACTCTGTGCCTATAGAACATGCAAGGCACAGGTCTGCCTGCTCTTCAGCCTAGCTGATAGTTAGAGGTCCCCAAATTTCAAGTCCTCTGCCCATACACCTGGCAGATTCCCTTCTTGCTGACCTCCCAGGCTGTAACACAGAACCCAGGAGCTCTGGGAGCCTCAACTCCCACTGGGTGTCACAAGACCTCCCCCCTCCTCAGCAGAGGACTGGGCACTACATGTAGACACTGGAGTTTTTTGGCTCCCTGAGCTGGGTCTGGGAGCTGGGGAGCCAGGATATGGGGGGGGGGGCTTTTGAGTGTCCTGGGCACAGAGTAGAGAGGTGTGCCAGGCCACAGGGTAGCAACAGCAAACCTGCTGGGGAGCCCCCAGGAGATAAGTCAGCTTTGTTGGTTTTTAAAAGCAAAAAACAACAACAAAAAAAGCAAAGCAAAAAGACAGAAGAAATCTGGTGAGGGAGTGACAGTGCCCGTAGTTTCCATTCCAGATCAGAGGGGAAATAGTCCATGTTTAGGAGTACAAAAGCCCAAGTTTTAGGCAATTCTAGTTGCAACTACCAGGCCCCAATCCTTGCAACTGCTTAGGTATCAACAGACTCACAGAGGCAGAGCTAACTGCATAGTTGCTTCAGCTCTTCACCAGAGGATGCTTCTAATGCATACTCAGAATTTAGAAGACAAAATGTGTGTATGAATCACACGAAGTCAGTACTTCTCTCTCCTATTTTCATCAGGACACTGACCTTTCTGCCTCCCTTGCTGAGATTGATCAATCAGAATAGTGTCATTGATACCTAAAAGCTGCCTGTCTCTTGCATGAATACTTCAAATAGCTAAATATATAACACATGGGTACTTCAGATAGCTAAAATATATCACTTTAATTTGACCCTAAAGAAAGAAGAAAGCACTTCACCAGCACTTTCTGACCTTGCTCTGTGATAACCATAGCAGCAAGACCAAAGAAACCTTGAATCTTAGATGCAGTTATCTGCCAGTCTCAATACTTTCTACTTATGCTGGTATTAAGTCCAGAGATGCCAAGAGAGTATCACCACATATTTCTTCTGAGCTTTGCATATGTGCCAGTCATGACAATTACTCGTGGCAGAATCTTATGGAAAAAGACTTTGAGGCCACTTACATGCTTGGACTTGAAAGGGAGGGCTTTAAAGTATCCTGATGAGTTGGATCCAGATTCCTTCCTTTGACAGCAGCACCTCTTTCTGCCTCTGCTCTTCCCACTGCCAGTCCTGCAGTGACCTGCCAGGCCTTGCTGGCAGGAGCTCAGCACAGCTCAGCTCCAGGCTGGGATGCTGCTGCTGCTGCTGCTGCTGCTGAGGTTCTCTTTGCTGTCCCTGCAAGCAGTGCATGGTAACCTTCCCTGACAATGACACTGTCTTGTGAAACTCAAATAGCTGGAGAAGTATTCAGGGGAGTGATGTGTACAATGGTCTGTCCAAAGCCTGTCAGACTGAAAGCTTTGGTGAAACAGAGGGTTGGAAAACCAGAGTTTTGAGCTGTTGTGTGCCTTAATCAATCTTTTTAAAAAAATATTCACTGAAGAAAGAACTTCCTTCGGGAGAACAAGTTGTTTACAGGATGAATTCCATGCTGAGGTTAATATTTATAGCCACTATGAATCTTTCAAAGGAGAACACCTTCTAAATGCAGTAAGGTATGAGGCTTTAATAACACAATAGTTGCAGAGCTTGGGCAAAAGGTATGGTAGGTTTTTTTGTAGCCAATTCATTGCAGAGAAAGAAATATCAATTAACTCTGCCCATGCTGATGCCAGTAGTCCCAGTTGCAGATTGTAAAAAGAGCAGAGTATCTTTTTCCTGCAGTAATCTCCTAGTTGACTGCTAGTTTTCTTATCCTTACCTGTTCATTATTTTGGGGTTAAAAATTTCATACACACAGGAGAATAAGCAACCTGACAGTTCCATGAAAAGCCACAATAATGGTAGGCATTATATACAACTGATTTATTTTCTTAATATAGTATCAAGCCCGTTTTAGCTGTATTTGTAGAGACACAGTGACACCCAGTGGTTGCAAATAAATATAATGGACTGACCTATAATTTATTTGGGGCACTGGATCTGATCATTATCTTCACTAGCTCATATACATTCAGAAAAGTTCCAGCATATGCTGTTTATTGTGGTTCAGTACCTTTTTAAATTAGGTGTATTATATTGAATCTCCAAAACTAAAATAAAACAGAAATACAGAAAGCTAATCATACAAGTAGTGTTTTCTTATAGCCATTCTTAAATAAAATTGTGTTGGCACAAGCGCAGTTCAAAGAATTAGCTGTTTTCATTTGTCACAAAACCTTTGCTAAGCAAGTCTGTAGAGGAAATATTCTGTGTTATCTTAAAGGCAGAAGATAGGATGGTTTACATTCAATTTACCCTTCCATCTTTATTTTAGCATTTTAGGTAGCAAATATGCTCTTACAGCGGACAGGGTATGAAGACCACTTTATATTTTAAAGAAAAAAATCTGATTTTCCTCTGTGTCCAAAGTGTAGATTGGAATTTTATTGTGATTTTCTTTTTTTTTTTTTTTTCAGGAGCCAAAGGAGAGGAAACAATGCAAGATTTAATGAAAAAACAAATTGCTCTTGCATCAACTTCACATAAATAAGAATTTTCCTGCTTGAAATTAAGCTAATAGTGTGGAGTTATGGCTGATTTCTAATCTAGCAGCAATAGTCATTTGTTTTTCACACTGTGTAGAGCAGATGCTCAGTAATTCAATTCCCTTCACTCTGAAATCTTTACTGAATCTTTGCTGAAGATTCACAGAGGTTATTCTTACGTTCCTGTGGTCAGCAGAAGGAGTATAACAGTTTAAGGGTGGTTCTGTGCCAGGCACAGACAAGCATTAATACACTGTGAAAGATGAGGTTGTGCATGTTCAAGAGTCAGGGGAGGCAAAGGAGCAGCAAAGCCGAGGCTCCGCTGAAGATCCCAGGGAAACTCCCACCAATGTCAGTGGAGCAGAACTGTGTGTAACTGGCCATGAGTGCTGGCCCAGGTGATTCCTGCTGTTGACAAGCTGCCTCAGGTTTGGGGCACATATATACTCATGAATTGGCTATTGCCACCCTGACTGTCAGGAGATATTGCTATACTCACTCGTCTCCCAGGCTGTGGCTTTCATGAAATACTGGTTTTGTCCTACAGCCTGAGGAAATCTCCTAATCACTCTTACTTCTTTTCATAACATACAGGGAAAGGTTTGCTTTCACCAGGCAAGCGATCTCACTCTCACCTTCCAATACGTAGTTCAAAATAGGGGTTGTTTAGGCCTTTTTTAGGATTATCTGTGAGCTGACATACCCTCTTAACTTCAGTGCATGAGCTCCTAGAGTTTCCCAGTAAGGCACTATTGCTACTGGCTGCAGGGAGCCAGGTGTGCTCCACATTCCTACCTTCCAACTGTCAGTTGGAAGTGGTCTGGGGTGAATTTCAGTAGAGAACCTAAGGGAATGTGAGTAAAGCTTCTCAGACCTCTGTGTGCCTTGAAGAAGGACAGGAATAGCTATGTAGCTAAGTTTCTGTAAGTGTCTCCAAATCATTGCAATTTCTCTCTGGCTACTGGGATATTCACAGGCTTGAAGAGGAGCAACACTTTGCTGTTTTTCCTAACATATTCTTATAATTTAGAGGGGGGAAAAAAGAGTTTTAATACTAACAAACCTATTGCTGTTGTTATGTTTTTGCATTGTGGCAGGTGGTACTAGCTGATCCAGACCTCAAGATAATTTTTGAGGTCCCAGTCTTGAAAGAATTTGAGCTGTTGCAGCTCCCACAAAAGTAATCTGGCCATTCCAATGTCTCCATTAAAATCCAGTTAAATACATTTTGTTAAAAAATTTCTTTCTTTCAAAGAGAAGGATGTCAGGGAAGATTCACAGGAAAAAGGGAGAGGGAGGACAAAGGAGTAAAGATAAAGAAGAAAATAAAAAAAAGGGCAGAGGAATAAATTTAAATGCCAGGTGTGAAGGTTAGAAATAGTCCCAACCTTATTTCCTTCCTGTTGAATCCCAATATGTTTTCACACAGGAGAACTAACACAGTAAGGACGTTAATACATTTCTTGCGTGCTAGCTGGTTATTAGAGCCTCACAACAAGGAAGGTGATCAGAGAATACTTGTCACATGCCCAAACTACCCTGATTCAAGGAACCTGCCACCTCAGTGCATCATATGAGGCAGGTCAAGCCTAGGGTGAAGCAAGCTTTCCGTGTAAGAATTTTAATTAGCAATGAGCACAATAAAATACATAAGCTGCTGAAAGTTAACAAGTGCTACTGTTTGAGATTTATGCTCAAATCCATGCTGTGCACTTCCCTTTCCTCACCACTAATGGATTAGCAGTATACTGGATAGTAATCAACAAATATTACAGTCATCCTTCTAATCTTATTAACAAAGTTGTAAGAAGCATTAAGGACACATTTATACCACTTGTGGGAAACAGTCCAAATACAACGAACCAAAAGCTGCTTATCTACAAGCAAAACCAGCATTATATGACTGAAGGGGGCCAAGTTAATCAGAGCTATCAAGAGGCTAATTCAGGCCCAGAGGGCTGGGAAGGCAGGTTAACTGATCATTCATAAATCATGGAAAACATACTGTATTGTACCACACTATACCACATCGTAGCAACAAACAATGTTCTTCTGTAGGGTGCAGTTTCCTGCTTTCTATATGACTGTGTTTTGACATTTTAAGTATCTCATCAGCATCTTTTTATCCTTAAGTTGTGAATATGTTATAACTCAGCTTGTTAATCATCAGATCTTTAGGAAGGAAGGGGATAGACTGTAAAAACAAACCTAAAATTGTTCATGTTTGCAGGGAGCACTACTGTGCTCACTACAAGCATATACAAAATAGAAAAGAATGTGGTTCCAAGATACTGTGGAAGAAAACTGGGGAAAGCAACTGAGAAAATCTGAAAAATCAGCTGTATATGTCTCCAGCTCCTTTGCTTTATAGGGTGGAGGAGAGGACACTGATGGTTAATTTTTCACTTCAAGATACTTTAGAGAAGTACTGAAATGTGTTGGTTTATGTAATGTAAGCTTATTCACTGATTCTACCATGAATTCCACCATGGAAAAACTGGGATCTGGTCTTATTATGCCTTTCTTCTGGTAGGATTGAGACTATCCACAGGCTATGAGTGACTACTCTTTAGAACTGTCTTCCAAAGGCGCATTTACTGATTTTTGAAAGTGTTTAAAACNCCAAGCAGTCCCAGGAAAAACTTTCCCACTACTTACTGTAAGTAAAGGATTCCCTCCAAAGACTAGAGTTAATGGCACTTGTTTCTGATCTCACAAGGCATGGAGCATACTCCAGTTCTCTATACAGCCTAATATTCCACATTTCCAGTGCCTGATATTCTACTGCTACGCACTATAGTATTTATATGCACAAAGCGAGGGCAAAAGGCTGCCATTGCAATGTGCTCCTTCTGGAAAAATGACACTCTGGGATAAAAGACAACATAGCATGTTAGGAAGAAGAGAATAGTCCTTTAATTACAATCATTAAGTCATGTGTGGTTTTGTCAATTTTTCCATAGAACACAGAAGGTCTTCAGACTGGGACAATATGGATGAATAGCACAAGAGGCTAAAAACAAGTGAAGCCAGCAGTTCTATTTGATAACACTGTCAAATCAAAATTATATAGATTTGTCTCCAGCTATCTGAATAGCATAATTTTCTCATTTTTGCAACCTTATGGGCATGGTTTTCAGTTCTCTTCTTTCCTTTTCTCTACCAAAAACTTTACATCCCCATTTTTAGCTCTAGGAAGTAGATTGCCTCAGGGTTTGCACAGTCCTTTCACTTTTAGCATAGCATGAGACATAAGCCCTCATGCGGCTCTTATTTTCTTTCTCAGCCTCACCAAAATTTGACTGCTTTATAGCTCATATTTTCAGCTTGGTCCTATTATGTCTGAAATGCTAACTGGCAACAAAACTGCATAGGCACCTGGAGCAAAAAGTAAATATTTCTTGTTCATTCTAATTTCTCAGAATCATGTCAGAGCTCCTGGTTTGCTCCCTAAGATTCTCCCTAGGGTCTCAAAACCAAACAACAACAGAAAAAAATCATCTGTCTCCCTTAAGCTCTAGGACTGAATTTTTACCATCTGTCCAGAATTTTGTTCTTACAGAGCTCCCTGTCTGGATTGCTCACACTTTCTTCTTCTGGTTCACCAACAGCCATTAACACTATTCTGTCAGCAGTTTTCTAGAAATGAGTTCTTGCAACTTCCTTTAAATGGAAAACGAAACCCTTTCATTTGATTGATTCAAACATCTGCCCACATCCTTGTACATTAATTATGAGGCCTAATGGAGCATTTTGGTTTTGTATAATTTGTCTTAACTGTCAGAGTGGATTTATACATTTCAAGACAAAACCACTCAGTATGCTGCAATTCAATATCCACCAGGAAATAGAGTGTGTGCTTTTCTACTTGTATTTTCTTACAGAATAAAGCTGTGGAGTGCAAGGGATTTGACTCGATCTACAAGATCAGGTGACAGTGATAAAGAGTAAACAAAAGAAGACACATAATAAAAATAGTCTTTCTAACTTTTCATTGTTTCTGCTGTAAACAACATTAACTACAGTCTTTGGTGAGAAGTACAGTCTTCTGAGAAAGTAGGAGGGAAAGAAACCAAATTCAGCTGTGAGAAGAGAGATGAATGGGTTACCAAGAGCTTGATTACTCTCCATATTTTGACCAATATGAGAGAGAGCTTTGAAGCACAGAGTTGCTCTGCTAAGCAACTAAGAAACTGAAAAGATTGGAATTATTCTTAAATGTTAATGAGAATATCTTTTTTACCATATTATGCTGAGGTCTCTATTCTCTGTCAAAATAAAAAATAAGTACTTACTACAAAAATAAATATATCTGTTTTCACAGATCCACCCTAGCAATTTTAAATAATTTTTTATACTTTTTCAGCTTTATTCCATTTTGGTTCATATATCTGATATAGGATTTTTCTGCTTGGGGAAAAAAAATTATAGTATGTCAGATTTTGTCAATACAGATAACTTAAACATTTTCACTGAATTCAGCTCTTCACTGAATTGGAATAATGCCTTTGAAGCAACCCAATTACAGGAAAATTGCTCTATTTCTTTTCATTGGCAGGGCAAAAGTAGCTGAATGAAACCCCTCCGAAGCACTGCCCAGCACAAAACAGAACCCATGAGCACAAGTGCATATAAGGAGATAACAGAGAGTTAATGGATTCATGATGTACAAGCACCCATGGTTTAACAGTGCCTAGAGAAGTGAAACAGCAGCTCTAACAGGTGCTCCTGCCCCTTCATTCCATTGGCAGACTGGAAGAAAAATGTGCTGTCTTTGGTTGGCCACCACTTTTTATAGAAGTGGCCAAGTGACTTGTCTGTTTGCTTCCTCTGTGTTTGGAGCTGCCTTGCATGCATGGTGCTCTCCTGGGACATTTGTGGATGCTGGGGGCTGGAGACTTCATTCTGTCTTGTCTACATCAGGACCTAAAAAGGTTTCAGTCTTCCTGTAAAGTGAAAGTATAATATGAACTTGAGAGCACATCTGCAACTTTGTTATAATATCCAGATGTCAATTCTTACCACATGTTAAATGTGAGATGGCTTACTGTGAAAGAAAGCAATAAACAGTGACTTCTTTTGCAAACCAAAGTGGTGGTATATTAAAGATGGTAAAGTCACTTAAAATAACCTATCTGCTGTTTTGCTGTAGAGTAAGTGTTCATTTGTGGCAAATAACTACAGAATAACTCTTGTTTATGTTACTCATGCCCTCTTTTGTAGAACAAATATCCTCTAATCTCTCTGTCGTTATTTTAGAGGTCTAAGTTTTATTTGGCATATTTTGTCTTCACTATAAATTTTCACGTAGTGAATTATAGAGATGTAACTATACTAGAATTGTCCTGCTGGTAGGAAAAGTTTCCCTTTGCTAGGTCAGACAACTATACTATCACACTGGAAAAAACCCACTGGTAAAATACCTATCTATTATTCATCAGGTTGCAGATTTTCTTGCATTTTTCTTAAGAGCTTTCCCTAATCTAGATATTTAATGTCAGAGCTAATAAAAGTGAGCTCATAAAAAACACACAGATAAAGTGAACACACTTTGAAATCATTTCAAGATTGAGGGGTGTTACAGGTTGCTGGATCTGAGGGTAATGCAAGGTCAGCTCTCCCTTAATTTCTTTTGACTTGTTTCTTCCAGAAGAGGATATGATACTATTCTCACTCCAGTCTCACTTGCCAACAAGGAGATCCAGATAATCCTCAACCTGCTGAGTCAATATGCAGTTATAGAGAAAAGTATGTCTTGAATATGAAAGACTGTATGTCCACTGGGAAAGCTCTTTTTCAGACTTCTCTCACAAGCAAAACAAAACTAAACTATTTCTCATAAGTCACATTTTATTAACCTCTAGCTGTTCTTGGTGCTCTCTCTCTTCTTCTTTGTACCTTTCTTAATAATCCTACTGAGGCTGAACACAGACTTGTTTTTCAGGACTCACCGGCAATGTTTTCTGCAATAGCAGTTTTTCCAGTCTTTCACAGAAGCTCAATCTTTATCTGTTACACAGGTAAACCTCCATTTATATTAATGAAAATGATGAGTCATTCCTAGCTACAGCTTTTTACATCTGTCTCTAATGAATTCCCTGTTGTTGTTTTTTAATCACTTCCTAAGTACATCCAATTTGTTGTGGTTTTGTATTACAATAGGACTTGTAAATCTTTGAAACTCAGTATCATCAGAAATTTTGTAAGTGTATCCTCCATTCTGGCATTTAAGCCATCTGGTAACACATTGGTTAGAACAACAAAGGACTTAGAACCATAGAATTATATGTTTTTTCCTTCTGTTACAAAATTATCTATTGATTTTCAAAACACACATATTCCACCAGTAAACTTATTATTTTTACCTAGAATTTCCACAGCAGCTCTGGAGATACAGCAATTGCTTCATGGGATTTCTTTAAGGTTACTTAGTTCATCAGGAATTTATCTCACAATGTAGGTTACGGCATCCTCAGTAGCTGCCAAATGGTTCATGTATAATAAGCATAGCCTTCTCATATTTCTGATACCTTCAAACATGAATGGGATGGGGAAAAAATAACATAACAGTTCTTAGCTGAAGTATGTTTCTAATGCCTTGGTCACAGCAAACTGCTAGACAGAATTAGATGTTTACTGTCTCACATACTACATCTGTGTTTTGATGTCATCAATTATATGACAAGTTTTGTTTGCATAAAAAGATAAACACAGCCTACTGATCAGATACTGTATCATGTAATCAATACGAACTACCCCTCAGCCCAGAGCAAGTAAACTCAAGGAAGATCAAATGAGATCTTCCTGTGGAACAAATCCAGGAGAAGCATTTTTTCACCAAGTCATCAAAGGCAGACATATGAATTGCCGTATCCATTTCAGTTACTGGATTGTGTGGCCCCAGCAAACAGTCAAACTTTTCAACCTTGGTATCCAGTGCCTGACCTCACAGAAAGCCAGCAGTAGGTTAGAGAGGGGAACTGTGTCATTTTGCAATCTGAAAGGTAGTTCATGCAGATCAGCCAGTTCTGGGGTCAGTCTGTCAGATCAGCTTGGCTATGGTATGCATTACTAACTTGAAAGGAGCACTGTGTGGCATTTAGGAGACAGAACATATCATGACTTCTCTGCAAATGTATAAGAAATTACTTTTCTAAATAAGTTGTAGGGTTTTCAAGTTGTAGTAGCATACAAACTTCAGAGGTTACTAAAACATTCACATTCTGAGCATGATATACTTTATTGTGGTTTAAAATAAGAGTAAGCAGCAAAGCGTTGTAGTGCTTGTCAAAAACTGTCTCCATATTATCTGAGGGTACTTTTTCTGCAAATTTCTTCCTTGTACAATTACTTAATATCTTGTTTGCTTACAGAGTAAGTTGTGCAATGCCCTTCTGTTGCCAGAAAAATAGAGAACAGTTTCTTGATGTAAAGCAAATTCCAATTCATAAGTATTTGAAATTTTACGATACAGCTATCAAAAACTTTTCTGTCCAAAATTAATGGTCCATTTAGTAAATATTTCTGCTACCAGTAGAAATGAGTGTATCTACAATGCATTTAATTCATTCATTCTTTAATGGTTTCATTAAAAGATGGTAACTTTAATTCATGAACAAGATGTTTATTGTGGGACTTTGATATCTAGACTAAACCAGTCATACTGTTCCAAAAAGCCAGGCCTCACTAATTTGAGCAGCACTGACTCAAGCAACTAGATATAGTGAGGCAGGCCCAAAGAGAAGCTCTAACAGCCCTAGATGCAAATGCAAAAACCATTTCAAAGTGGATGATTTATATTGTAACAATTAACCTAATCTGATATTACTCTGAGACATTAGGAATAAAACTCCACAGCAGTCTGCCTACTTGCCTCATCATGGCAGTTGGCTCCAAACTTCCCAAAGAAATCAGAAGATGACTCTTAACATCAGTGGTTCTGACTTCCTTTTCACACAGTAATTATTACAGTATGTTTTGGTAAATTCACATAATGCATGATTCTTGAATGTCTAAAATTAAAATTAAACAGGAGCCTTTCCTAATGGCAGACAGGTTGCATTTATGATGATCCAAAAAGGCATTTTTATGCAGCACAGCTTATTGCAACCTGTTGAAATGCTTCCTTTCCCTTTTCCCTTTTCCTTTCTACCACAGACTAAGCCAGAGGGAAAGCAAAATCCCACTGGTGGTAGGAATGAAGCCAACCTTTGCCAACAGCTAAAATACATGGAAGGATGGCTATGTGCAGAGAGCTGTAAGACACCCTAAACTTCAACAGACCCAACCCAACACTTTATGATTGCTCACATGTTTACATGTGGTGTGGGCCTTAATAACGAAAGGCTTCAGACTTTAACTTCAGAAATTTCTAAAGTGTGCAGGACGACAAAATGCAGAAATTGCTGAGAAATCTGGCAGCGTCTGGGTGAAACAGCGTTGCTCAGCTGCTTTCAAGAGCTTCACACCCACTCCCCCTGCCTCAAGAGAAAGTTCCCTGAACTGGAACTCCGGACAAGGCTTGATCTGGCAAAAGCACTGCTAGAGTGCCCTCCGCTGGCACAGCTCAGACCAAAAGCTTAATATTTGAGCAAACGCTGAGAAAAATCCAGAGTGTTTGGATCAGGTGGATTTCTTGATCCTTCACTATTCATGTATGGCAGAGCATCCGTAAGAGCAACTCTTAAAAGCCTACTCACTGTTATTTTACATATGCATAGGCAGAACATCTATCCTTTGCCTCCTTCGGTTTCTCTTTGATGTGAAATTCCATCTGGATCTCAGCTGGTCCAAAAATCCCTAGAAAAGGAAATAATTAAAGCAAGTTTTCTTGTATGATCAAAATTATGTTTAAAAGTAGATAATTAATGATAATGAATGTCTTTATAAATAGTCTATTGAAAGCAGATAAATCAAATTACGTAACTGCTTGTATTCATAGAGAGATCACGGTCAGAATCAGACAATGAGAAAATACAGAAAATATTTTCAAATAGTGAACAATATCTCATCTTTGCTAGGTACCAGCAGTGTCAGAAAATGGTCTTCTCCTTCACATCAACCTAAGTGTATTTCACTTATCCTTAGAAAACGATACAGTACATGCATAGCACAGGGTCCAGTGCAAGAACCCATGAAACAAGGAGAGACAGAACTAGTCACCCAGCCTGTCATGCAGCCTCATTTGTCACTACTTCTTTCCAGCACACTAATAAAATGTGCATTTGTGACTCATCTTATTGCATAATATTCTGTCATTAACTACCATTGTCCCATTGTTTTCCTCCTCAAAGCTGATCCAGTGTGATATTTCATCTCTTTCTCTCGTCTCCTCCCACCCTTTTACAGTGCCCTGAGGACTATTCCTTGTGTTTATCAAGAGGTACACTACCTTTGTGCCCCAAATCACCAAGTTTTGTTCTAGCAGTGTATGCCATTGGTCTTGTTAGGAGACAAGTACTAAACAGCTTAAAATCCTATTTCAGTAATTAAGAATTGCAATAAGACAAGTGAAAGGTTTGCCTTAAGTGCAAGCAATTCCTTGTTATGGCATTCTTTGTTGCCATCCCTATATGTAGTTAAATAAAAAGAAAAAATAAAACCAAACAAACAAATAAAGAAGTCACACACTAAGAAGGGAGTCTAGGCTGCAGAGAGGGATCTGGACAGGCTGGATCAGTGGGCCAAGGCCAATGGTATGCAGTTCAACAGGGCCAAGTGCTGGGTTCTCACTTGAACTCGGGTCCCAACAGCACTCGGGTCCCAACAGCTCCTTGCAGTATTATATGCTTGGGGAAGAGTGATTGGAAAGTTGCCTGGGGGAAAAGGATCTGGGGGTGCTGGTTGACAGTGGCTAAACATGATCCAGGGTGTGTGCCCAGGGGGGCAAGAAGGCCAATGGCATCCTGGCCTGTATCAGCAATCGTGTGGCCAGCAGGACTGGGGGAGGGATTGTCCCAATGCACTCAGCACTGGTGAGGACCTACTTAGTGTGCTGTGTCCAGCTCTGGGCCCCTCACTACAAGAAGGACTCTGAGATGCTGGAGCAAGTCCAGAGAAGGGCAACAAAGCTGGTGAAGGGTCTGGAGCACAAGTCCTGTGAGGAGTGGCTGAGGGAGCTGGGGATGTTTAGCCTGGATAAGAGGAGACGCGAGGTGACCTTGTTGCTCTCAACAACTGCCTGAAAAGTGGATGTGCAGCATGGTAGGGGTCTGCCTCTTCTGCCAGGTAACAAGTGACAGGATGAGAGGAAATGGCCTCAAGAGCCAGAGGAGGTTTAGCCTGGCTAAAGGAAGAACTTTGTCACTGAAAGAGTGGTCAGGCATTGGAACAGGCTGTCCAGGGAAGTGGTGGAGTCACCATTCCTGGAAGCATTCAAAAAAGTATAGCTGTGGCATGTGGGGACACGGTTTAGTGGTGGACTTAGTGGTGTTAAGGTAATGGTTAGATTGGTTAGATCTGAAGTGTCTTTTCCAGCTTAAATGGTTCCATAATTCTATGATTTCATTATTTGAAATTTGTCCAATAATAGACCTGTCTGGCATCCTCTTGTCTGGAGGGCAGGTTCCAGAAGCATCCAAGACTTCCCAATAACAACAGCACACTCATAGCAGTGTAGTTAAATGTCGCCCTGAGTTTTAGCCTTCTGATGTTTTAGTTTCTATGATAAAGTTTCTCACGAGGTTTTCTGTAAACAGGCAGATGTTTTCTTCACTGTTCCTTTGTTTTTCATTCTTTCTCCTGGGAGGAGAAAGGTTGATGAACTCTTCTATTGACCAGTGTGATTGAGAAAGTGGTGACCTTTCTCTCCAATCCCTGACCATTGTCAAAACACTATATAACTCTGTGAACTCATAATAAAGCGCTTTTCTCCGCCTTCACTGATCCAGTGTAGTAGTCTCTCTGCCGTTCGTGTCGCGCTCATTAGTGACAGTTAAATATAATAATGGAATCATGAAATGTCTCAAATTGGAAGGGATCCAAATGGACAAACAGGGTCCAATTCCTACCTCCTTGCAGTAAACCATATAACTAAAAGTATCATCCAAAAGGTCCTTGAAGTCTGACAGGCTGGCTGTAACTGAGTAAAGAGAAGGAGACATCAGAAACTGGAAGAAGCCTATTGCAAAGGTCTTGTAACAAAGAAGTTCCACGTAAGAAAGTTTCACTTAGTTTCCAGCTAAGAAAATGAGGTGCTCTTAACAGATTGCTTGGCTGCTAACCTTTTAAAAGGGAAAGTCTATACAAGTATCTGTAGGGGCATTTTGTACTCTCAAGACAATTTTTTATTTAAAAATAGGTTATGTGCAATTATAGGTGATTTTTTCCTGCTGCTGCAAGGAAACTGATAATTGTTGTAAAATGCCCACAGAGAACCTGAACCCAAATCATATTTGATATACATGCAAATTTGAGTGATCCTTGGATATGGCAAAGTAGGAACTTCCAGTCATGTTATTTCCTTAAAAACCAGATTGGGTTTTACTTGTTAAATTTTTTTTTTTTTGAGATAGACCTCTCAGTGATTTCCTTTAATGGGATATATATGAAAAAGAAGGTTCCTTCTACAAATCAAATCACTGCTCTAACGCTATTTCTGGACCTGCAACTTTTCCAATTTATAACACATTTTTATTTATATCCCATGGCACTTAATGAGATATATGTATGAAATAGAATCAAATATATGTAGCATGAATGGCACATTTAAGCCTGTTCCCTTGAGATGTCAGGAAAAAAATGTGACACTCAGAATAAATGTTGGTATTCAGTAGGGAACAAAGGGATGGATTTACCCCCTAAGCCTAAGTGGAGTTATCTGGGAGCTTTTCTGTTAAGTCATCGAATACAGGAAAAGTGAGATCCCACTTTCTGATTCTTCAAAGCACAGACCACAACCAGAGCCAATGTTTGTCTTCTTATTATAACATGGATTGGCAACATCTCAACTGGATTGTTTTAAAACCTCTTTATTGCTACATAGGTCTCTCTGCAGGTCAGTCAAAAAACATGCCTCATAGTGGAATGGAATGGAAGGGAAGGGAAGGGAAGGGAAGGGAAGGGAAGGGAAGTTGGTTCGGCCCAGCAGGAGGAGCTTCGCGGCGGAGTGGAAGTGACCTCACTCCCGGCACAGCGCCGGATGCAGTCAGCGCTGGAGCACCAGCGGCCAGTCCGGGCGCGCCTTGCGAGCAGCCAATGGCAGGGGCGGCGCCGCTTGTTGTCGCCCCGTGAGGCGGCTGCGCCCTGGGCTCGGTGCCGCCGCCGCCGCCGCAGGAGGGACCCGGGAGGCCCCAGGCCGCGGTACCCGCTCGCCTCTCGCCGGCCCCGCAGCCCCCGCGGCGGGCGGGGAGATGCAGCCCCCGGGCGCTCAGCAGCCGCCGCTCTACGCGCCCAGCAGCGGGGACTTCACCTTCGTCTCCTCGGCGGACGCCGAAGGTGAGCGCGGGGCCGCGGGCCGGGCCGCGCTCGATGTCCCGAGGCAAGGCTCGGCCGGGCCCCGGGGGAACGGGGTGTTCCCGGGTCGCAGAGACAGCGGGGGCCTTCCTTGCCCTCCTTGCCGCCGCCCCCGCGGTTGTGTCGTGGCTGGGGGCGGAGCGGGGTGGCCGAGGTGGCCGCTGCCCTGGGGCCGCTGCCGCGGGTGCGCCCCGCTGCCGTGTCCGCGTCACGGGAGCAGCACCAGCGTGGCAAAGGCGGCCCTGCCGCTCCGCTTCCCGGCTTCTCTGGAAGCCGGAGCCGAGGTTGTCCCGGCTACGTGACATAACCGTGAGCACTGTCACTGCCCGCTCTGGCTCCCGTGTCGCTGGAAGCCCGCTGTGTTGTGTTACCGAAGATCGTATGTTCACATTTGCTGTGATGTTGTGCCGAAGTGTCTGCGCCGTGCCTCATTGCAGCACAGTCGCGAAGGAGAAAAAGAAGCCGTGTATGTAATTTAAGGGCTGAAGTGTGGCCTGCTGCCAAACTGCTGCACAAATAGCAGTGGTGTAGCAGCATGCTGTGAAGATGGGCCTTCAAACTTCAAAACTGAACATACAGCAGTCAGCATCGTGCAAACTTACTTTGTTAGAGAATGATTTTTTTTTTTTGGTCTCTCCCCATTTAAATAACAAGGATTCTACTTTCATGTATGTATTTAGTTACTCTTAAAATTGTGACTAGAGAATCTTATAAATTCTTACTCATGTGTCCCACTCTGGAAAGGAATTGCTGAAGTGGAGAAATTACTGTAGAATATCTGTTCTTTAGTGAACTTCACAGTCCGTCTGAAAAGAAATACAAGTCAACAGTACTGTTGTGGCTGTGGGTTTTTTTGTTGCTGGGGTTTTTTTGCTGGTTAGTTTTCCTTTGTTTTGTTTTTTCTTCTTCACCTTGGCCTGAAAAAGGATCCATGTACCTCTGAGCAGAAGCTCTCTGCTTCTTCCCTGGAAGTATTTGTTGGGCAATGCTGAACCCAATCCAGTAAAGCCACTTTTCTGGTAGGTTGTGTTGAATCACACTTGGCTCTGTATTTTTTATGAACACAAACAAGGTGTGATCCCCTGCATGGTCAAGTGTGGTCCTGTACTCAAAGTGCTGGATAGACCTACCCTAGCAAAGAAAAACATAAGCAAAATTAAACATCTTGGTATTTTAAAACTAAAATACTATGCATTGCACTCTAATTTTTACATATTTCCCAAATCTCAATCTATGTGGAAAAAAAATTTACCTGTTCTGTTTCCCCATCTTATTTCTGTGGGACTTAGGAGCTGTATGGAAGAAAGTTGGAGAGATGTTCACAATTAGGTCACCAGACGTAGTAGAAAGCAGTTTGTTTAGGGTTTTGTCTCATGTACTGTTTTTTCAAAATTAGGAGTCAAGACTGTTTTAAAAGCTGATTTTCTACAATGCTTTGTTGAAATGAGGCATCTGAGAGACTTTGGTTTTGCTTCTGTGGTGCTCAGCCTGAGACAGTAGCAGCAAAGGCACCCAGACTCTGGCTAGGAACCATCAGTGTTAGCAGTTCTTGGTGGGTTTTCCAGCACCCAGTTGCCCTGCAGTTAAAAATACCATTCAAAGCAGCCTGCAGAAGAGGAGGTGACCAATCCCTTTCCCCTTAGGTTTCTGCAGCTTTTGTCTTGCAAAACAGACTTAAGATGATGTTAATAGATTTTATAATTTGAAAGTCTGGTTGCAGGTGTTCATGGACTGCTGAAAGGAGTCTTGGTAAACACGACTTGTGTAGGAGTTTCCGTGCCTCAGGATGGATTGTTAGTGGTCCCTGAGAAAGAAGAAATACATTTTCCCTGAGAAAGAAGAAATACATGGCTGATTGGACTTCTGTGTTTGCTTCTTTTGACAGCTGCATTTATGCACAGAGTAGCAAGAACCTCTCCTTGTAAAAAAAAGTTATCTTGTAGCAGAAACAAATATTTCTTAACAACATAAAGGTCCCACAATCAAGAGAAGACTTCTGAGGTTTCAGCTTGATGCCCAACCGTTAAGATTTTTTTTTCTTCCCTCTGTAAACAGCAGAGGAAGGCTTTGCTTAAGCCTGGTGAGAATGGTGTATGCGTGCTGGGACTGGGAAGAGCAAAGAGAAATCCCTGCTTTAAGTTACAGTGATCTTTACTGTACTATACTATCTACACAGGGTCCTGTGCAGATGGTATTACAAGAATCAAGGGAATGGATCAGTAACTCTCACAATCATGAAATATTTGTAAAGCAGTTGTGGAGAAGCTTGAATCTGAGTGGCCTAGCAAGCTGGTCTGGGAAGGAGAATTCTCTTTAATTAATTGTGATACTGAATGATCAGTGAACGCCTAGGACATGTTGGCTGAAGACACTGAGATTCTGTTACTGTACAAATTTTGTTTCTATAACACTGTAGTATTTCCAAAGAGGATGTTGCAAAAATGATCTATAAATGTAGCCTGATGTGCATCTGTGAGTTTTTCAGAAATACTTGCTGAAGTTGGGTGTTTTGGGAAATTTGTGCTGAGGAATTTTAATGTGTGAAAAACACACAACAATGAAGAGGCAAAAAATATTTTCTTTACCTCTCAATGTATTTATAGTAAGCTTGTACAAAATATTTACATATTTCTGTTTGGATTTTTCCTTCTTAGCAGATAATGGAAATGCATTATTTCATAAAGGAATAATTACTCCCTTCTTATGTACCTTTTTCTTTCATCAAGTTGCTTAATTTATTTTCCTATACTGTTTTTTATTTTCCATCCATATATAACTGAATAAAATGAGCAAAAAAAAAAAAGGTATTTATTGGCAATTTTGTCAAAACCAAGCAGAACATAGATAAATGGCTCTTTGTTTTGCTTAGTACTGTGGTAGAGAGAGATCATAGTATATCAAAGAGAACTTGTATAACTGTATCACTTCTTATTGTCTAGAGCCTAAGGATCTCTGATAGCATTCTTTCTCTAACATTTAGAGCTGCATTGAAGGCAGGCTACAAATGAAAACATCTTCAAATGTTTTCCTTTTATGAAAAATGAATACACTGCAGAGCAGTATATAAAAGCAGAGAGTGGCTTTGGCCGAAACAATGCCACTATAAAAAAATGGGCACCAAAAGAGGTAGAGTATGATCAGAAAAAAATTACAAATAATCCACAGTTCATAGCATGGTGAGACTCTGTCATGGTTTGAGGCTTACCCGGAAATGGTAAGAATTTGTAGGCGGCTCACTTGAAATCCCAGGTGGAAATTCAGGAGGAAGAGGGAGGAGCTCTCTTCTTTCCAGGCAGGGTGCCCCAGAGGTAAGANNNGAGACACAAGAGAACTTTTCTTTCCTCTTGTGGAGAAGCTTTTCCATAACATGAACAAGAGGGACTCCTCTCCCTGGGAGAGAATTGAAAAAGACTATTTCAAAAATGATGGACTGATTGGGATTGTTTGAGTGTTATTTCTTTACATTGACAAATGGGAAGGAAAGGCTTGTGGAGGGAGGAGAAGGGTCTGAGGGGTTTTGGTGGGTTTTTTTTTGTTCTTTTCCTTTTTCTTTCTTTTAGTTACTGTTAATAAACTGTCTTTTTTTTTTCTTGAAGTTTTGAGCCTGCTTTGCTTTTCTCCTAGTTGATCCTATTTTACAGCAGGAGAGTGCTCTGGTGATTAACCAGCACGAGAAAACCCACCACATTTAGTGGTGCATTTGGCTGGGAAAATTTCAATTTGATTGAAATTGGGGAAATTCAGAATTGGCGAACTAAACCACTACAGACTCTCATTAGTGTCCTCCTTTTGTGCCTTTAAACACTTAATGATAAAGCACAAATGGAAGCCTTTCTGTTGTACCACAACACTGCGTCATAAAACAAGAGTCCCATCTAAAAGCTAAAACCTGGTGTTTGAGACTTAACCCAACATTATTACTATAGCAATAAAGCCACAAGTACACTTTCAAATTGTGTATCTGTGAAAGTATAATTTTATTTTGTAATTTGAATGTTTTATGGTCATGACCAACACATGTAGCTTCAAATGTTTGTTGTTTATCTTCTCATATGTTTGTTGTTTATCTTCCAGTACTTTTAAAATCAAATGGCTTTTGGTAAGATGTAAAAAGGTCTATATTTTTCTCCCTTTTTCTATAGATCTTACTGGTTCCATAACAACTCCAGATGTTAAGCTAAATCTTGGAGGAGAATTCATCAAAGAATCTACTGCAACTACATTCCTAAGACAGAGAGGATATGGCTGGCTTCTGGAAGTTGAAGATGATGACCCAGAAGATAACAAGCCACTCTTGTATGTTGTAATTATTTTTGGGTATCTATCTTTATTAGCTGTGTAGGGAAAAGGAACAACTTGTAGTCTCTGTCCCACAGCCTTGTGCTGTGACTAGAATTCTGTTTGACAAATTACTTGACCAATGAGTGTTTTCTGGTGCAAGAGTGGAAACGTTTCTCATTATGGATTTTAATCTCCATAATTATTTATCTTATATGGCTTTTCTGCTTTTAACTGTTGATCTTGTAATGGTTTAAAAAAATGAGACTGTATTCTTTGTATCTTTTGCATTCATGTTTCTTGATATTGTGAAAGAATCAAAGACTAACACAATCCCCTCGGAAGATTCCTGTTAAGTAAATCTCAGTCAGTTCTGTCAGTTATTGTGAAGCAAAAGCACTGTGAATCATGGTTATTACAGCAGGGATGTTAGAATCAAGGTAGCCCAAACTTTACAATCTGTGATGCTGCCTTTTACTATAAAGCTAGATTAAAAGGGTGCTAGTGCTGAAGGACAATAATGTCCTTAAAACTGGAAGTCTCATATCCATTGTTCTGTTCATAGAAACGTGGCTGGCTGAAGGAAGTTTGTGTCTTAAGGTTACTACACTGTGAGTCAGGCAGCCTGGTCCTTGTTCTGCACCCAAGCAACTTAATTCTCACTGTCTCAGTGTTTTCGTGTGAATTAAACATAATGATCCTTTAGAAGATTGGAGTGAGACAGAGAGTACTCTGGAGAACTCAGTAAGGGTGCTGGGAGACAACAGGTGTCTGGAGAGCTTAATAATGACAGTGCTACTTGAGAACTGGTTTAAATTAAAAGTGTGCAGAAGTAGCTCCTTGTGTGAATGTCTGTTTTGTGAACCTATAACTTTTAATTAGGAAACAGACTGGGGTAGTGAGGTGACAACATAGGAATTCTGACTTTTGTGTAATTTTGTTGTTTTGATTATTCCCAAACACGTGTCATAATTCTTACAATTATTAAGGATTGAGAGAACAGGAGCCTGCTAAGGAAAGTTCACCAATGCAGTGCTACTGTGCAAATGTTTTGTTCAATAAAGTGAGATTATTTTTTTTTACTTTCTCATTGGGCAGCCTTAATCCAGACACTTGTTTCCTGATACAGCTACCATCACTTTCAGGTGAGGTAGCTGTCAGCTTCATGCAAAAGACAATTTATTCACATGAGAAGCTGTCAGAAGACTTAGTGAGAAATAATTATTGCCGTGCAGCAAATATTTGTGTTACACAGTCTTCAGAGTAAAGTACAGGTCTGCTACATCCTTTTTAGATAAATGGTGGCAGATAAATGGTGGCAAATAAATGCTTCTAGTCTATTCCTTAGATTCAGGGATGGTTAATGAACAATTTTCGTTACTTAGTCACCAGTTAGTAATACACTTATGAAGTAGCTTTAGTAATAGTAATCCAAAAATTGCCTTGAGGGACTGAATTAGCAGTATTTAATTTTTTTTAAACAGAATTTGTGGTGAATCACATCTTTGCATTTGTTTCTTGCATCTTTCCTGAAGAAAAAGCCAAAAAAACAAAGCCTTGGACAAAACCTTCATAAATGGACTTAGGATTTCATTCTACACTTTTCTTCACTGTGTTCTTAAATCTAGAGCAGTATATCTGCTGGAAGTCTCCTGCAACTCTCCAGAGCTCCTCAGTCATGGCTGAGATTCTGCACGTAAAGAAGTGGAATTGCCCATTACTTGGGAAGTCTGATTCTTTCCCTGTTAGGCTGGCGCAGTCCGGGCAGCAGGTACCAGCCAAGAGCCCCTGGCAGAAGAGTCTTCTGGCCAATTTGTATCTGCTTGCAGAGAGTTTGTAACAGGAAGCAGAGAAGGCAATGAGAGAAAGGCAAGATGTGTTGATACATGTTGCTGCTAGTTCAAGTGACTTCTATTTGTTTCATCCATAGTGGAAACAAGCCAGAAATTAAACAATGGGCATAAACTGGTCTGTTGAAAACTACTGTTTTCAAGCTAAACTCCATTTTCTTTTAAAAAATTGGTTTTTGGTGATGTATTTGGAATGGTTTAGGATTAGTGAATGTAATGGTATTCTTTCTTGCAGAATTTGAAATAAAATGTTTTCATAGTAAGTGTGCTCATGGCAAACTGCTTGGCATAGGAATACACAGACATTCTTTATGTATGCCTGCCTTTGACTTGTAGTTACAATGATACAAATGTGTCAGGTCCTAGTGTGTCCAAAAAAACCCTCCTATCTTAATGCAGACTCTCAGGGTATCACAGAATCATAGAATGTTTGGGTTGGAAGTGACCTTAAAGATCATCCAGTTCCACTCCCCCTCTTTTGGGCAGGGACACCTTTTGCCAGTCCAAGTTACTCAGAGCCCCATCCAGCCTGGTCTGGGTATACTGTGTATGTTTTCTGTTGTCAGTCATGTAATTTGTTTTTGAGTAATTAAATAAATCTAACTCTGCCCCACCAGTTACTGAATGCAGCATGAAGGTATGGTGTTGCTTTACTGTGGGTAAACTGTTCCTTTGCTAGTCATGGCTTCAGAAAGCCTTGTGGCTGACAGGAGACTTGCTCTATAAACCTACTATTTGCCCCTGTGCTTATTTTATTAGTTCTGTTTCATTACTTTGGTGTGTAATAATGCTCACTCACTTTACAATTTCAGGGAAGAACTCGACATTGATCTGAAGGATATTTACTACAAAATTCGATGTGTGTTGATGCCTATGCCATCTCTTGGGTTCAATAGGCAGGTAGTGAGAGACAATCCAGACTTTTGGGGTCCTCTGGCAGTTGTCCTCTTCTTCTCAATGATTTCATTATATGGACAATTTAAGGTGGGTATAAATCTTCTGCCTAAAAAGAAATCTGAACTAAATTTGTGGATGTGATTGCTAAGCAATTTGCATTCTTATGTAGGTAGAAAGTCTTTTTTTTTTCACATACTAATGTGGGGCATTTCAAGTGCTGTTTCTCAAGTTAATATGTAGAAAGACAGCAGTTAGGAATGTATTAAATAGCCCACGGGTAAGTTAATCACGATGAAATGTCAAGTTTGTTTTTATACAGTAAAACAAAGGAAAGATGTGGTTTCTAGAGGAACCAGATTGATACTAATGGGTTTATAGTCATTTTAGTGAATCTTTCTATTTTAATTGTGACCTTTTGTTAACTTGCTTTTTATTACTAAAAATGTTAGCGAAAAGCATTTGTTTGGATGGTGTGAATTCTAATTTCCTGACAAATAAAGCTGCTTACTTAATTCATACTATATGACTGCTGTTATCTGGTACATTTAATCTTCATTAGTGACGTTTGCTATTTTTGTTCTCCCTGCTCAGTTACAGTCAAATAACTTTCCTCTGGTCAATAAACTTTTTCCATAATTTCTTTTGAACTCGAGGGTGAATAGCTACTCAGAGGCATTGTGCATATTTAATTTACTTCCATAAACACTGTTAGTTTTTTCTTTATGTTCTAATTAAAATAAAGAAGTGTTATCATTTATAGTAACAATTTGTATGTAAGCCTAGGTGCTCCTGCATTGGAAATCTTTATGACTAAATGTGTGGTTACAGTTGTTTTAAAAGTGACTAAGTATGGCAGTAAGCCATATGTAAACCAGCAGAATGTGCTTATGCAAGGATTCTTGTGAATGGTGGGATAAAATCATTCCCTTTGGGACCTCTGGCTTCCATATGGCATATCAAATGCTGACTAAGGATTCACTCTCAGTATTATTGTCTCTATGAGGCCTGAAGTGCATAGACTAAAATTTAGTAGACTAAACCACTTTATTGTTCAAGACTTCTGGGTGGACCACTCACCTGTTTCCTTGGCAAAGCAAGGACCATTCCTTGAGCCTGTGACCGATGAACCACCTCCTGCAGTTTGTGTACCTCATGTATACAGGAACACTGGGTCTAATGTTCCTTAGGAACAGTGGGTGTACCATATGGATGCAGGAGTGTATGTGTATGAGGAGGGAAGACTAGCAGCCAGCAACAGGATGACTGACAGCAGCTGGACTAGACAAACCCAAACGTAGGCTCTAAACTGGAGAGAGATGAGCATTTCTGCTCTAAGTCTTTAATCTGGTCCTCTTCTTGCAGCCAGTGGAGGAAAAGAGGAAGTAAAAAGAGGCTATGTGCTATTTTCACAAACAGCATAAAGCCACTTACATTGTTTTTAGTGCTGCTGTGATTTTTATCTGGTTTTTCCTATTTCATTCTTCTGGAAATATGGAACTTTATTAAGCAAAGTATTGAACTGAGTACTGACTTAATATTTTTAAATTCAGTCATTGTATGTTTGGAAATACAGAGACTGGACTTAGATCATTATTTCCTTCTAAAAAGGCATTTCAGAAAGGAGAGCTTTAATTATAGCCCTCCCAGTGGCTCAACACCAAAACCAGCTAAGTTAATTTGAAGGATCTTTTAAGCCAGAGAATGATTTTAGGATTTATTCTGTAGTTTAAGAGCAGAACTATGAAAGAAGCAAGAAAAAATAATTACAGACTTGGTCCCAGGATTCTCAGGCTCTTTATTAAGTTATCATCATCATCAAGTTCCACTGAGAATTAAAGTCCTATGTCTTCTGAGCATTCTCAGTTTGAGTAAAGGATAAAGTGGCATCTTTATAAGTGAAAGAAGAATTCCAACTCCTTGTATTGGTTGGGCTGACTTTTAAAAACTGTCTGAGCCCATATTTTGTAATAGGTGGGATATGAAGACATTTAGGATAATTTTAATTCAACTTCCTATTCCTGTTACAATACTCACAGAATACATTGCATGTGCATTCCGTGTACACCAAATTTACCATTATTGTGATTCTGTAAATGTAACTTCTGAACTTCATTTGCTAATTACACTGTGATACTAGTGTGTAAACACTATTCTTGCCACAATTCAGAATTCAGTTTTGCATAATAAAATCCTCCACTGCAGTGAAAGTGATTATGGAAATGAATTTTCCTTTTTCACAATGACAGTTACTCATAAAAATGAATTGTTCTTTATCTCTCAAGGTTGTTTCTTGGATTATAACTATTTGGATATTTGGATCCTTGACAATTTTTTTACTGGCCAGAGTTCTTGGAGGAGAAGTAAGTACCTGTCTGTGAAAAGGATGTAGAGGAAGGTAATGTAAAGTCTCTTGATGATGTTTTTCACCAGTAGTTGGGTTTTCATAGTGCTTGGGTTTGGATCTTGTAGCCAGCTAAGAATGGATGCAGTTGCTAAGAGCAAAGTAAACATTTCAGGTTTTCAGTCTCCAAAATGAAGTCTAAAATACAGAGATGATCAGCTAATCTCTTGGTGCAATGGATGGTGTGCTTGCTTCCAGATAAACCGTCTGGAAATTTGTGCTGTGGATCCCAGAAATTCGAACAGCTTCCTGTGATCCAGAAATTGTCCGTTCTCAAGGGAGAAATGCTTTCAAGTTTTTGGTCACTGGACTAAAAGGAAACTTTTTTTTTTAAATGAGGGGCTAACAGCAGTTAGGTGTCCTTGTGTGTAAAGCACCTGCCAGTGTGTGTTTTCGTCCCTGGCCTGATGCAGTTCAAACCCATTGAAGAAAGCCAGAGCATGTTTCTCAACTGCAAAGCTAACTGGAGTTGTGGCCTGCATCCCTTCCTCCAGCTGCTTGCACCAGCAGGGTTGGAATAGCTGCTTGAGCTGTTTACAAATTGGCTCATTAAGAATTCAGATGTAAACAACAAAAAATTACTTAGAACAAGGCCTACAGACAGCTGCAGTGGAACAGTCAGGAGGATAAAACTTCTTAAAATGGATCTGCAGCATAAAATGCATTGAACTGTGTTGTGAAGAACTAAATATTCAGTGGTGCTTGATTTTTATACTTTTACTATGGATATTGCATCAATGGTGCACCAGTGTTGGAGAGGTCCTATGTTATTTACTTTAATTTTTTAAAATTTTCCTTTTAATCATAATGGCTAGAATCTTCTTGTGTGAATGCTGTTTTGAAAGAGTTTTTATAAAGGTGATTGTGTGGTATTTCTGCATTTCAACAGAATCCAGAGGTGCTTAAATCAATCTAATTTGTTGCTCAAAATTGGAAATTATTAGATGTATAAACTGGAGAAAAAGTATAGGTTTGCAGAGCTTGTCATGAAGGATCATGATCCATGAGAAAATGCTTACAAGATGCCACTACTTTTCCTGTTCAATCCAAGAAGCCTAGCTGTGCATAGGAACATTTCAGACCATAGTAGGGGAAAATTAGACATTTCCTTCTGAAGCTAAAAGTAGTTATGGAAGTACTTGGAACAACTCTGTTCTAGATAGTTGCAATAAATTGAAGCTGGGAATCAGAATTCTGTGCCTTACAGGGATCAAGTTCTAAGTCTTCCACTGACACCAAAAACATTCACGTGCTGTATGTATTTATTTATGTATAATGGATATGAGTACGTTAATGCAGAAAATTAAGTCTTTTGACAACCAGGACTGCAGCTGGTCCTTGAGAGGTCTGTTGCAGTTCTGTGCTCCTGGGTATCATATGTAAATGCTTCCTTTGAAAGTGATCATTTACAGTTTTTGGGGAAAAAAAAAAGGATAACATATTTTAGGGTTTAGCATACAAAACCAATTTTTATAGTAGCAAGCCTCCTTTAGCTGAAATTTCATGAGTATAACACATTATAATCATTATTCATAATGTTATAACAAGAACAAATTGTATTTGGTGACAGAGATTGAGTACTGCAAAGCTTATTTTTATGTGCTTGAAACTTTCACAGGTTGCTTATGGCCAAGTTCTGGGTGTAATAGGATATTCCCTACTTCCCCTCATTGTCATAGCACCTGTACTTTTGGTGGTTGGATCATTTGAAGTTGTTTCTACCCTAATAAAAGTAAGTTCATATAATCTATTCAGAATTTAGTTATTTTTAAGTCACTTTCTTAACACTTCAAGTAATCTGCTCAGGAGAACATAATGATGTGTCAAAATTTTCAGAACTACAAAGTGAGCTCTGAGATCCTTTTGGTTAGCATGGAGGAGAGTGAATGCAGTTTTAAATGCTCCATTTGAGTGCTTGGGGATATACAGTGCTGTTGCTATAACAACACCTGTTGTTACTAGAGTAGCTCGTATTTAAGTATTTTGCTGTGCTCTGATAGTTGCATTACAAAAAAGATGGGATTCTCAGTTTGAGAAGAGAACGCATAATTAAACCTCAGAATGAAGAATCTGAAAATAAGCTGTTCTCTCCCTTCCCCCATCATCCAGATTATTTTTAGTCACTGCAGCATGAATATGACGTTAGTCATTGTTCTGAGACCTCCCCATAGTGGTAGCGGTACAAAGCTCTCCCTGCCCTTTGCAGAGAAGGTAAGGACTGTTCTGATTTAGAGATGGGGAATGTAAGGCACAAAGAATAACCTGCCTGATACCACCTGCTGCTGGACACCTTTTATGGAACCAGCAACATTCCCTAAAAGATCCCAGAGCAACATAACGCTCTTGAACATTTTCAGTGCTTCTTCAAACCCTTTTAGGCAGTCTTTGAAGTTACTGCTGAGCCTAGGAAGGTTAACTGATAAAATTCTGTTACAAGCTAAGTTGTACACTTTCTGGAGGTTTGTTCTGTTGATTTCATTATTTCTGTCCCTTTAGCTTGCTGGCAAACAGTATAATTGAAGTACAACTAGAGTGTATGATAAGTAACAAAATTGCTGTATCTGAGATTTGATAATCTGTGATTACTGATAAATGATAGAATGTAAATCATTAACTTGCCAGTTAACTAATAAATAACTTCAAAATAAATATAAATAACTTCAAAATAAATACACATTCATGAAACCTCTGTTACCTGATCACTGCTAACAGCCCTGTGTTAACTTCAGGGTGAACCTCTGCAAGGTTCTTATCTTTGCACCACTAGTATGAAAATGCATTACAAGCCCCACATGGCTAAAACTTCTTGGGCTGTGACAAGCACTACTTCTTACAGCTGGCTCTGTGTTATACTGAGAGAAGGGATTTTTACTGTGGTATTTGGAGAGACTTTTTTGGGGTGTCAGCTAAGACTGTTCATCTTCTTTTTCAGTTGTTTGGAGTCTTTTGGGCTGCATACAGTGCTGCATCATTACTAGTTGGAGAAGAATTCAAGACCAAGAAACCCCTTCTAATTTATCCAATCTTTTTATTATACATTTATTTTCTGTCCTTGTATACTGGGGTGTGATCTAGTGTAAGATGTGGCCAGAAACCATATGTCAGTCACTTGAAGACTGATAATGTGTAAGATTAAGAAGGCTGGAGATAATACAAGTGACTGTTTTGTATGCAGTTGTCGAGATGTTTTAAGATGGAAGAGCATATTTGTGTATATTATTTAATGAAGCAATTGTAGCTATATAGATTTGTATCAAAGTTCTAGGTTTGTTTAAGACTCTTCAGATTTTAATGAACAAAATAAAAGAACCTTGTGTTTTATAACAGAGCGTAGCAAAACTGCAATTCAATACCTGTGCCAAAAGCACTGGGACCAGGTTACTATATTCAAGAATTATAAATGAGAAGTTAACTGTTAACAATCTCAAAGTGCAATTTTTCCTTTAAGCTTAAACACAGCTGGCTTTTTTGGCACAGCAAATTCTGTAGATAATATATATTTATGAAACAGTCCTGATTGTTCACAGAATAGTCTGTATAATCAAGACAAGAAGATACTACTTTTAATTTAGTGCCTCAATTACTGTGATTTGGCTGTTGAGTTTTTATAAATTCCAATTTGTTTTCAAAACATGTATATACTGTGTATTTTGTATCTATGGCTTGTGTGTACCGTAAATACTCCTTGGTTAAGGATGTATATTGGGTTTTTAAAAATTGAAGATACAAGTATTTGAAGTTTTCATTTACTATCTCTGACCAAAGGAGCAAGATACTTACTGTGTGACATAATTAATTAAAGTGCTTATTTAGAGAATCAAATTATTTTACTTAAAAGTATAAATTTACAGAGAAATGGGTGAACACCTTTCTCAACTCTAGTGCTGGCCTAATGTTGGAGAAAAAAAGATGATCTATCAAATTTGTGTGATCTTTAAACAATGTTATTTTATGATGACAAAATAAAAATATTGCTTCCCTAACTATGTTTTACAACATCTTGCTCTGTTTTGCTTTTAATAGCATGGTATTTAACATGCATATTTTTTTTTCCACCAATATTATTAATCCCTTGTAAAGAGAAATAAGAAAGATTTGGAAGGCCAGATTCTCCCTCCACTAAGGAAGGCAGAGTTACAGCCTTAGTAACAGTTAGAGTCTTGCTAATTTTGACTCTCCAAGGATTATGTAATAATGTGATGACATGTTAAATATTTCCTGTGTACTGTGTTGATTGCTTATATAATGGTCCTTATGGTAATATTTCTTCACAAGGGAAGTCCACTGAAGTTCACTTTGTATGGTACTAACGTAGGCATTTGCAATCTTCATGATTTTGTATCAACAAATAGCCCTGAAGGTTTGGGGGTTTTTTTCTGGCANATTTTAATGTTATAAATAAAAATCAGCCGTGACAAGGTAATAGCAAGGGCTGTCTTGGATTCCTGATGGACATATTTCCATTAGTTTTTCAGCTTTTTACACTGTGTAACTAGCTAGCTTGGATACTTATTTTTACCAGTCATTACTGATGCAAAATACATAATTAAATTCCAGCTCTCCCGCAAACCTTTAGCTTACTCAGTCTGCTTTCCTGGCTGATGCTTGTGTTGGATTTAAACAGAACCACTTGAAGTTAGTGCTGGACATAAATTGTAGTGTAATACTTGAGCTTGTAATATATAAAAAGAGAAAAATAAGTAGAGTGATTGACTTTCCACCTGATTTTTGATTTCTGAATAAGTTGTGGTGGAATTAATGCAAAGTGGTACTAAATAAATTTATACCAGCAGCAGCTAATTTCTTACCTACAAGTGTTTTGAGAGCATTCATACCACATTCTAAAAAAAAAGGAACTTACAGGGCATTAAAAAGAAAGTATATTAGCTTTGGAATCTTGCATGATAATCTGGTTTTATCTCCTTTTTCATGACTTATGTTTCTTTTTTTAACAGGAATATCCAACTATTATTATCAGACTCCACTCAGCCCCTGTGAATATGTTTAACTTCTGTCCCCACAAAGGTGAAGGGCAAGAATACATTTAGGTTACTGGGCTGTCAGACAGCTTTAAGCTTAGTTCCTCTTTGCATAGTTGTTTATGAAGTATTCTGTGCATCTGGACTGACTATGACTATCAAAAGGATGCAAGAATGTTCTATTGAATCTCCAAATACCTCCCTTTCCAGCAATGTTCTGTGAAATTTATAGTTGGAATTTTAACCGTTCCCTTCCACAGACTTTGGCACATGTGTAATATGCAATGTTGATAATGCACTTAACATAGTACATATTTTGAACCCAACTGCAGATTTGCACCTTTTAATCTTAGTATCTTTAGGGTCACTTTTTGCATATGTTGTGCAAGAAACATACAAACAGCTCTCAAATGATTCTGATAGTTTGTAATAACTTTGCATTCAACAAACTCATATTTTTAGATGAGGTATGTGTGTAAATACAAGATGTATTTTATAAAAATTTTGAATTAAACTTGTTTACAGAATTTATGAAGCTCATTTATATTTACTGACTTAATACTGAATAATTAATATTGATGAATTTAAGACACATCCATGTTCTTGTGTGTGCCGCCAATATATTGATGCTATACATAGCACCAATGGCTTTGAGGCTGTTAAGTTTTTTTCATAATCAACATACTACTTCAGTTTGTCAAAACTGGAAACATAGAGCACGTCCATCTAGCAAAATAATTGCCTTTCTAAGATGTAACACCTCATTTGAGAGTGTGACATAGGTATCACACCTGGGTGAGACCTGCATTTTGAGTGATCTCTAGAGAGCAGCTAGACATGTACATCTTGCTTCCTCTTCTGCCCATCAGACGTACTCTGCTGTTTACCAGAAAAAGTGTACTTACTTGAAAAGTTGATGAAATCAATTGTTGAGACAACATGCAGCTTGAGATCTGCTGTAATTTGATCATTATCCTTACTGGTGTTTAATGTTTTGCTTGAAGCACTACAGCAAGCTTAAAAGCTGCTCATTTTGCTCACAGGCAATTTTGATTAGCCTCAGTGGTACACATACCCATGTGGGTTTGGTTTGGTATCCTTATTTTTCCTTCACAGACCGTATTTCTTTAAAAATTTCCCTGCTAGACCAGCCTGTGCTAATTGGGGTCCTTTTGATAAAAATATTCCGTAGAAAATTTTGTATTTGAAAATTATCTTTAAGACCATCAGTAGCCTAAAAGCTTTGTGTAACATATCACATAGATCAAATAAAGCCGATGGCAGATAAAGTAACGTGTACAGGTAGGCTGAGCTATACAAACTGGATTGGTGTTTTAGTGGGTGAAAAGGGAAAATTTCAACAAAATGTTTTATTAAACTCAAGTTTTTGAAGCACTGCTTCAGAGCAGAATTCTCTCGTGGGTGCCGGGGGTCAGGGGCACCCTTTCCAAGGGCAGCGCGCCTTCGGGGGGCAGAGGCGTTGTGGCTTTGTCACTCCCTACGGCCGCTGAGGCCACGGACACCGCGGCTCTCTCGCACACTCGGGGTGAAACACACAACCGCTACGGGAGCCGGGGTACGAAACACAAATCCTCGCTCCGCTTTCCCCGAGGCGGGGGCGGCGAAAGCGCTCCCCGCTTACGGCCCAGCTTTTGTCCGCAGCAGGAGCGACGCCGGGAGCGCCGCCCAGGGCCGGCATCGCCGTAACCGCGGGCTGGGCGGTGGGTGGTGCGCATGCGCGCGCACNCGGTCCCGGTCCGGGCTCCTGCGAGTGGCTGCTGCTGCGGGACGGCTGCCTGCGCTGCGACGCCGACGGGCTCTGCAGCCTGTGCTACCACCCGGCGCTCAACGCCATCCTGGCCGTGA
Organism: Dicaeum eximium; assembly: GCA_013396995.1. Lineage (NCBI taxonomy): Eukaryota > Metazoa > Chordata > Aves > Passeriformes > Dicaeidae > Dicaeum > Dicaeum eximium. The sequence continues at coordinate 1,533,332 of VWZP01004822.1, read as the reverse complement.
CCGCGCGCGGCGCCATCAAAGTCATCGACGGCACCTCGGGGGCCACGCTGCAGGCGTCGGCGCTCGGCGGTGAGCGGGGAGCGGGCAGCGGCGCCGAACAGGTGTCGTGGCGGGGCGGGGAGC